>DWPA01000404.1:0-25862 GCA_018251375.1 Calpodes ethlius
GGCTACTTTTTACCGCGAACAAATATCTTATTTCCATCTATTACCAAATTAAAGTAAGTGTCTAACAACAAAGCGTTGCCTAGCAACCAGTGATAGATAGAAATCGACAACCATTTTATTGCTGTGCTTTTCACACATGCGAGCAAAGTCGCAGGCAACATCTAGTAGTAAATAAAAGTACTTGTAAAATAAACATCTGTTTGTCTCAAAAACATTAACCGTATTAATATAAGCACATTGTTTAAAAGATAGCAAAGTGGAACTCGACATAAAACGAATTAAAACTTCCAGTACTGGCAGTATATAATACACGAACAATTGAATACTTCAAAGTATAACGTAGGTAGAACTCACTTTATTTTCTCAGCGCTTAATAGATTCTTTTCCGTGGGAGTGCCGTATCGGTAAGCCTTACTTTGAATAGAGTTTTATTATCAAGCTCGAACCAATCCTTTAAGCCGACCTACGAATGTTTTGACAAAATGACAGCGGATCTTTTATAGTTGAGACACAATAAGTTTTACAAGAATAACGTCTTCCCTTTATATGAAAACTTTATAAGCATTGGTGTCTTTTATAACTGTTTTAGAAGTCAGTGACTGTTGGATGAAAATGTTTGAGTAAAATGCTTCATAAATTTATGATACTATCTCATCCATTCGCCTACCAGCGTTTAAAGGTCCACTGTTGGACATACACCTCCCCTAATTTGCGCCATTCCGACCGATCCTGTGCAGCAGTGATAGCCTAATAGTTCGAACATAGGTTCCCGGAAAAAGGGGACGTGAGTTCGAATCCTGCACGTAGCTCTAATTTTTAAAAAGTTATGCTTGAATTAAATTATCCTATTCTTTTCCCATACGCGAGTCGAGCCGCGGGCAACAACTAGTATTTTTATATCAATTATTTTGTATACCTATTCGGGAATAACACAGCTTTTTAAACAAGTCAACTTAATTTAAATCAAAGAAAATAATCTTAAATATTTAGCTAATGACATAATACAATGGATACCAAAATATCTCATTACAAACCAACTCCTTTATTATTCATGGTACCTTTATAATAATCATTTACCACACTCGACCGCCCAAGAACGAACAGCGTATAACCGCAAACCTAAACCCACGCAGATTTTCTGTGAAACCGCATTAACAGAATTACATGGGTTCAGATTTTACTGATAATACTTGTGTGAGTTATGTCAGAGGTGAATAACGTCACAAGCAAAAACGTGTGTTTATTTCTCGAGACGGTTTTGGCGTGCCAACCCTATCTAATATCTTTAAACGATATATATTATATACATCTACGATCTCGGAAACGGCTCCAACGATTTTCTTTAAATTTTGTATATAGGGGGTTTCAGAAGTGATAAATCGATCTAGCTAGGATTTATTTTCAGAAAATGTCGTTTTAAATGTATTTTCATTGAAGAAAAAATCTCCTTCAATATCATTAGAATACAAAGCTAAATTTCGCCATCATTGTCAAAGTCAGAATAGCTCAGTCGGGAAATGTAGCGTCTTAAAACTCAGGAAACCTGGGTTCAAGTCTCGGTCTTATTATTTTTTTTTTTTCTTTTTTTCAAGATCCTTTTTTTGTGAGAAAAAGATATATTTATTTATTATTTATATTGGTAAGATCAAAAAATATTATGCTATGGTATGATTTTTGGTTTGGATAGTTGGAAGGACAACAGGCTACTTTTTAGAATATTTATTTCAGTAAAATGAAAAAAAAATTGTTATTAACAAAGTGTTGCCTAGCAACCAGTGATAGGAAGGAATCAACAACTTTGTTATTGCTGTTCTATTTTCACGTGAAAGTGAAACCATGGACAACATCTAGTAATAATACTACTTTCTTCTCCCCAAAAAAACAGGGATGAATTATATTGATGCATTTCTCACCAATGTTAATGAAATAGTCATATTGGTTAGAACTTTTTCCTAAGCTATGCAGGTACACAATACAAGCTCAAACTACAAGAAGTATAAGTATTATGATGCTAGGACCCCCTTGTAACAAATATATTCAGTTGTTTCTTTCACAGGTTGAGATGCACCAAAATCCTATGAGGGTATAAGGTTCTAATTCTAGTAGTATTATTTCTAGTTAGTTTCAAATAAAAATGGTGCACAAAAAATTCACTTCGAAAATAAATTCTTTTATTTTGTCGTCTGTATTTTTCGTAGACAATAAATACATTTGACATAACGTGATAACATCATCGGCGGTAGCGGTACCGCTTGAAGTGGAACCACAGCTGGAAGATGTTGTTGTGGAAGTGGCAGCGGAAGCCGCGCTTGTACGAGTACTCCCACTCGCGGTTCACTATCTTGAAGGCGATGTCCTCGTAGGGCGGGCCCGCGTGGAACCGCAGCACGGCGAAGTCCGGGTTGTCGGGGCACGCTTTCTGCAGCACCAACATACAATACATTTTTGATTATTTGCATTAAATAATTATAATTTACTTAGTTTACGCCATGACAATTAGATCATTCCATTGCCTCGAAGTATTTTATACGGACGTACCGTGGGCAGAGGATAGGTCAGCCCCCCCCCCCCCCTGTAATTTGTATGCCTTCAAGTACATACCTATTTTTTACAGAAAAGTTCTTGTATAATATATGTCATTACCCTTAACTGTGAAAAATAAACTGATTTACATCCTCCCTCGCCTCAGAAATCTGATTTGCCCTCCCCCTGAACCAGAGGCAAAATACGCCATGGTCACGTGGCAATACTAAATCCGTTAGACAATGTTTGGCATTATTTTATTTTTTTTGACATCAGATACACCAAACTGTAATTTCTTTATAACTTTAGTAATGCTTATACTACGTTCAATAACCTTATTACGGCCGCGCGGTTCGGATAGTTATTTCAGATGCACATAATACTTACGGTAGCAAACGCTTTTTCAATTTAGTGAACAGCCCCATTACCTGATAGATGATTTAAAATAACTCTTTCTACTAAAACATAAAAGAGTACAGCGCAGCGGTACGGTAGGTACGCAGCGTTGGAACCCACCAGCGAGAACTCCGGCGTGGCGTGCTTGTCGATGAGGTCCGGGTAGAAGATGTTGAACTTGTAGCCCTGCACGATCTTGGGCGGCGGGTTGTCCATGTCGTAGTGCGTCTGGTTGTACTTGTTCCACTCGAAGCCCGTGTGCACCCTGTGGGCCATCGCCGCCAAGTTAATGCCGTACAGTTAACACGTATGCAACTATACACCGTCTACCAGGCGTAATCCCCTTAGCCAAAACGATTTTCTGTTCACGTTCGGGCTTCATGCATACAAATTATTATACAATTGGTATACATTTCCAGAGCGTGAGCATGAACAGAAAAGTGTTTTTTATAGATCACAGATAAAAAATGGGATAAATTAGAAATTTACATACATAAAATTTACAACAACATCATTATAAGAGCAGCAACAATATAACAATCATCGTGTTCAAAAATCAGTCGAGTGCGAGTGGGGTCACTAGTATTAGAGTAGAGCTCCGTAGTTACGAGTTCATCTATAATACTCGATAAATTGCAAACGTTGAGTAGCTGCAATAAATTTCCTTTCAGCAGGCGGGAGTACAATATGTTTCGTACAAGCAATATTTTATGAAATAAAAGTAATTTAGTGTTATTTTAAAAGTATAAAGATTCAATAAGTACGCAAAGACACTCATTGCAAGCAAACCCATAAATAACTTTTCCTGTCGCTATCTCGGCAGGCGGCGATAAGAGCGCGACCGGCTCTCGTTTGCTTTGGGTTCGTGCCACTTCCGTTGTACGATACACATGAACTGATATTTATCAACACGAAGGACACGCGTGGGGCGGTCGCTGCGCGGTCGTGAGGGCGGACGCGGTACCTGTTGAAGTAGCGCGGCTTCCGCGGGCGGTACTTGTCGGCCCACAGGCAGGGCGCGTCGGGCAGCGCGTGCTCCACGCTGAACTGCGCCTCGCCCGCGCCCGCCGCCGCGCCGCCGGCGCCGCCCGCGCCGTCCATGGAGCGCGCCGCCAGCCGCTCCAGCGCCGCCGTGCTCGTGCCGCCCGCCGCCGCCTCCTCCGTCTGGAATCACGCCGTAGAAATTACTTTAAGGGCACAGCCACGTCCCTGTACACATTCGTCCCGCGACATCACTCACGAGCATCAGCTCTTTAATTCGAACCTTGAGTTACGTAAGCTAGTTTAGGCAATAATAATGTGAGCATCACGATTACTTATGAGGTATTGTAGATTTAGATGACAAATTTTTCAATTTGGCCCGAGTGCATGATTGATAAGCTAGTCGTACCGCGGGCAGGCTGGCTGCGTGCAGCGAGGCGCGCAGGTAGGCCAGCCGCTGGGCGTCCTGCTCGGGCTCCACCAGAAGCGTGCCGGGCTCCAGCGCGCCGGGCGCCAGCGGCGGCGGCGAGTACCGGCCGGCGCGGTACGCCGCCATGCAGGCCGCCTCCTCGTCCTCCTCCTCGTTCTCGCCCTCTGGCGGGCCACCGCCGTCGGCCTCCGTCGGCGACTCCGCAATCGACTCCTCCTTCTCCGCCTTGAGCTCGGGGGTCTGCGGCCTGCGACATAAACGTGTCTGTGCGGTAACTCGTTACTATAGTGTCGCCATCGACAATAAACACAAACCACAGAGGATTAAAACAATACTTATTAAAATCATCTACAATTAATTACATCACCAACATCTAATAATAGATAAATAAGTATGTTCGGGTCCGTACGGCCGACCGCAGATAACACTATTGGTATATAAGCAAGTAGAATATACGGTACTCACGCGGCGTCGTCCGAGGGTGCGGGCGGGGCGGGCGCGGTGGGCGGGGCGGGGGTGACGCCCTGCTCGCGCTTCAGCAGCTGCAGCTTGCGGCGCAGGTTGAGCTGGTGGCGGTCCCGCAGCCGCGCGCGCGCCATGTGCGCTGCGTCACACACACACATTCACTGAGATAACTAGCAATAAGCATTATATGTAAATATAGCGAATGGCTGGATGTTCGTCAGAGACCCTTGGGCGACATTAAATCTTTCGACAATTTGGTTGGTCGCCCTACTAACACGTACGTTGTTCATGTACTACCTAGATTATCGACGGTGTAGGCAGTAACATACTGTTCAATGAAGTCAGCGTGGTTCAGAAATCTATTAATAGATGGCATTTTACTACTTTCTGAATCACACTGACAAGGTATCTTGTACATAGTATAAGTAGAGGTGTCACTTGTCATTAAATTGTGTTGGATTGGAATTTGAAGAAGTTTTATTTTATACATCATATTTTTGGGGCTTGCACAATACTAAGAGCGAGTTCAGTAAAGCATAAAGGAGAAAGCGAAAAGTGAAGTTACCTTTGAGCTGGCTGAGCAGGCTCTCCCAGTAGCCCACGTCGACGCCGTCGCGTCGCCCGCTGATTTTTTGCTCGATCTGCGTCTGCAGCGCCTGCAGCTGCGCGCCTGTCTTGCCTTTGAATATCTGAACAATATAGTTAAGAGGGATGAGATTATTTTTTTTATATTATAAAACATTCCAGTAGTAGTTTTACAAAAAACATAGATATGACAAACCCAAAACGAAATGTAATTTCAAAAATAACGGATTAATTTAATTTTTAGAATAATTATGTATAATAATATAATATGTAAACGATGCGGGATGACGGGTATGTGAATAATAGAATCGATATTTTTCGCATGGCCCTTCGAGCCGATATATTTACCTGCGTGACGTCTTCGGCGACGGCCTGATGCACGCCGTCGCGGCGCGCGGCGGGCGCGGCCAGCCGCCGCAGCTTGCCCAGCTCGTCCTCCACGATGGTCTGCACGTCCTCCCAGTATGACTGGTGGGCCTCCTTCTCCAGCTCCTTGTACACCTGTCGAACATACTTAATATGGTTAGAATTCTACTGACTTGCATCTTTCTCTTCAAGTCCGTCTCGATGACGTAGCTGCTGCATGCATAAACGTTTTATATTTGATTATGTAATTAAATACATCGTGTCTACCTTACGTATCAACGTATCTCTCGGCAGTCTCCAGGTAGTCGTGAAGAAATTGAGGCATCTTATGTCAAACGACGTTTTACCTTGATATCTTCCAACAGGTCCTCCAGGTCCTGCGCGAGCAGCCCATTGAGGTAGGTGTAGGGCTCGTGCATCTCCAGCGCATCCACGCACTCCTCCGAGCTCACGTACCACGCCAGCAGATCTATGGGTTTAGCTGTGGAATGCAATCATTATATTGACTGTGCAAAGCTGATATTTTTTTATTACATTGTAAACGTCGACTGTTTCAGTTCTAAAAAAATGTTTCTGTATTCAAACCTCGGCCGTCGCGAATCCGGATCTGCGAGCGCAGGCGCGCCTGGTGCAGATGAAAGGCGTCTTCCTGACGCGCCCAGCTGTGGAACTGCGCAGCCTCACGTGCGCGCGCCCCCGCCGCCGCCTCCGCCTCGCGGGCGCTGCGCTCGGCCTCGCGCTCCAGACGCCGCTGCTTCACCTGCAGAGGGAAACACACCTCACTGGAATCTTCTCCTACATATCTGTATAGGCCGTTCGTCCTTATTCGGGTGTCTTACAATTCTAACCTACCCTAATACATATACCCGGGTGACTTAATAGAGGATGAAAACAATTTAATCTGCATCGATAAGGCGAGTTTTAAAAATAAATCTCAGAAAGTACTAACCTTTTCTAACTCAATCTTATTTTCTAGTTGTTTCTGTCTGTTTTGAGCTTCAAGTTCTTCCCTTGAGACGGTCTTTACTCCCTCCTTGGCGAGCTTCTTGGTCCACACGAAGGTGTGCGTCAACGCCGAGTCCCCGAATGGGTTGTCCTGATTCGTGTAACACTGGTACTCGTTGTCCCAGCCCATGCGCTCGCGGCGTTTGCGTTCCTTCTCTTGCTTTTCCCTCAAGCGCCTCGCTCTGCAAGAAAAAATTAACATGTGTTATTAAATTAATAATTCTGTAAGGCATTTAAATAATTGACATTGGACATAATAATGAGGCATAACAGAACCATGTCCCTAACCTAATAGAAAAGTGTGATGACTACATACTAAATAAATATTAATAAATATTACTAACTAAAAACAGTATAATTGCCTACAAAATTAACAAAAATAATATCAAGCTTTAATTGACCATGAAAATGACCCTTAATACATTTGTTCATCAATTAAAGAGAAGCAAGAATTGTGCGCGCTTTGCCCATCAAATAACCTTTTTAAGGCTCTTTTGTTATTGTACATACTAAAGATCAAAAAAAATTACTTGAAATACAGATTACTTTATATGAGGTACGACACACCAACTGATAAGCTAACATTGAGCATCCATGTGCGAGAGTGTTAAATTTAAATATAACAGACCTTTTTTCTTCCGGAGTCTCATTGGCTTTCATCGCTTCCTTTTGTTTCCTCTTCTCCTCCTTCAAGCGCAGTCGCTCAGCTTCTAGCCTCTGCAGTAGCTTTAATTCTTCCTGATCGCTGTCACTGCTACTACTAGAAGAACTGTGTTTCTTCTTTTTCTTTTTACTCTTTTTATGTTTTGTCTCCTTAGATTTTTTCTTCTCTTTACTATGCGATCTTTGCTTGGATTTTGGAGATCTTGACCTACTTCTCCTTTTACATCCATCTTTAACCTCCCTCTCGCTACGTTCCCTCTCTCTCTTATACTCGACAGAGTGACTACGCTCTCTGTCTCTGTATCGGCTAACAGACTGCTTTGAGGACCTGCACAGAAAATTGTGTGTTACTAAAATGTTAATCATATTTATTCATGTTCATTTATCATATTTACAATCTCAATTTTATTTTTTCTTTTCATTTAATCTATAAACAATTATGGTAATAACTATGAATGTCACAATATTTGTATTGTTTACAAATATTCTTGTTTTTTTAAATAATATGAATATTCTGACATCCATAGTTATTAGCAAGAAATTCAAATATTTTTTATCAGCCAACAATTAATGGAGGCGTTAAATAATGTATAATACAAAAGGCAATTAAAATTTACAGTAAAGGGAGGGGGTGGAAGGGTAGAAGTAGTAGGAAGGGGATTCAATGTTGATTACTATGATTCCAGTCTTATCTTTTAACAATACGCTGTTTTTGAGACACTTGAGGAAATGCATCCATCCAGAGTTCAACAAGGGGTATAGTAGTAATTGTCTGAGGAACCACTACTAGAGATTAACTTAAGTTTAGAACAGTAGGTTTAAAATCTGCATCTCACCAAGGTTTGAGAATGATACCGTGGTAAGCAGGATTAGCTAAAGGTTCCTTAACAATGCCGTATTTACATACAATTGGACTGCAATGAAATTGGACAAATTTTAGACATGTGACACTCATACCAATATATTTGCAGTAAAAACCCTTCAAAATTATAGAAACAGACAAACTTCAATAATGTTATAATAACATCACGCGTTGTTATTAATGAATCAAGAAAACTTCTACTTACATTTTGCCACTAAACAAATGTAATGGTAATTATCACTTAACATTAAACACACATAACTTAACACACAGGTAACTACTACGTAAAAATCACACACATCGGGATCATCAACTATGATATCTAGTTATTAAATTAATCACACTTGTTTATAAATTATCTTTCAAATAGCATTAATGTAGTTCGTACATGGAATATTTTGAAGCGTTCGTAAATCACACAGGTAAATGTTAAAAAAAATGTATAGCCATGGCGATGTCACTAGTGACAGCTATTTACACGAATACACAGAGTACATACACAATACGTGTCTTTACGTCAAAATGAAGCCTTTCGTTTACGTAAAATACGTGCTCTATGCAACTTTAAGAGAATGAGAGTGCTTGACACCAATCGTAAAGTAAATAATATATTTCTGCGATTTAAATAAGTATTAAAAAACAATTTATATATGAAGTGATACTTTTTGCATTCCTATGATAAAAAGCACCTAACATACAATTTAAGTTTCCTTTGTGTGTTAATATATTTTGTTACAATAAGAAAAGTTAGACTTCCTAAATAACCGTTGTAATAGTTTTGACTGGTTAGTGATTACATCAAAAGGTGTTAAGCATGTCATTCCTGCGAGGATCAGAGAACTACGTGTGGTGTACTACGAGTGTACTGGGAAAAGGAGCGACGGGGGCCGTATTTCAGGGGGTGAACAAGAACAACGGCGAGCCCGTGGCGGTGAAGACCTTCAACCAGCTCAGCCACATGAGACCACCCGACGTACAAATGCGCGAGTTCGAAGTCCTTAAGAAAGTAAAGCACGAGAATATTGTCAAGCTGTTGGCCATCGAGGAGGAGCAGGAGGGACGAGGCAAGGTCATCGTAATGGAACTTTGCACCGGTGGCAGCCTCTTCAACATTTTAGATGACCCTGAAAATACTTATGGACTGCAAGAGACCGAATTCATGTTAGTCCTGGAGCATTTAACGGCTGGCATGAAGCACTTGCGTGACAATAACCTTGTGCACAGAGATTTGAAGCCCGGTAACATAATGAAATTTATCAATGAAGATGGGACAACCACATACAAGTTGACAGACTTCGGAGCTGCTAGAGAGCTACAAGAGGAAGAACAGTTTGTGTCGCTGTACGGCACTGAGGAGTACCTGCACCCAGATATGTATGAACGTGCTGTGCTTAGGAAACCTGTAGGCAAGAGCTTTGGGGCCACAGTGGATCTGTGGTCCATCGGAGTCACTTTGTATCATGTAGCTACAGGACAGCTCCCTTTCCGGCCTTATGGCGGTCGAAGAAACAAGGAAACTATGTTTTATATAACAACACAGAAAGCTTCTGGAGTTATATCTGTAAGTGTTCTGAGGGATTTATTATCAAGGGCATCATTGTTTATAGAGTCTTTATCTGCAACTCAGAGTGTCCACAAATTGTGTCTGCACACATATACATACACACTACCACATACAATATGATGTCAGCTAGTCTGGCTCTTCCATCACTTGTCTAATTATAAAAAAGAGAGCACTGCCTTTTAATAAAACTAATTCTACTTCATTATGATATATACTCATGACCCACTTGGTTCCCTATTCTAGAAGAACATTAAGCAATTGCCATTTCATTTCACATTTCAGGGCACACAAACCACAGAGAATGGTCCGATAGAATGGGCACGAGAGCTGCCATCCCACTGTCAGCTCAGCGTAGGACTTCGGAAGCTGGTGACTCCCCTTCTGGCAGGGTTGTTGGAAGTAGACCCGCACAGAATATGGACCTTCGAAAGATTCTTCTCTGAGGTGCAAATGGCTACCTCCACCAAGCCAGTCCATGTATTCCATGTCAACAAGGCTGCAATTATAAAGGTTGGATTTTTTTTTTTTAATTTTCACTGGAAAAAGGAGCAACGCTTTTTTAGCTGACAATGTATCAATATCGTCATCATGCTTAGCACTAACCATAAAATTACTAGGTACTAGACATTGAGTGTTGTACAGATTACCAAACATTTATTTTTTAAGAATGTCTCTAAACATAAATCTAAGGTATAATTTCAACAAAGAGTTAAAACAATGATTATTACATTACAAATTCAAAGTCAATGAACATCAACGAAGGTTGTCCAACGGATATAGAATGGTCGAGTTGCGATTTCTAACCTTCGAATCGCGCCAGCTCAGCCCGCGCGGTAGCACGAAATCGCGCATTCCGCTTGCGAGAAACAATAGCCGGAAATGCGGTCAACGGAATGAAACAAAACTTGAAACATATTCACCCTAAATCTTTTGCATCGTTGGAAGAAATTTTACCGTCGTCCTAAACTCGGCAATTAATTGGTTCGAACCGGAAAGCTTTATAACTAGCCGTGGTTTTGTTCAGCAATGCGTCGATAAAGATGCCAATGAGGTACGATCCCCGCAGTACTTTAAGGTGACTTCGGAGTTCAAGACGGTAAAAGTACGCGGTTATCTCCGGAAATAATAGCACTAACGTGACGCCTTTGGTGTTACTGATGTCAATGGGCGGCAAGCACGTACCAGCAGGCCACTCGTCTGCTCGTTTGTCGGTTCAACTGTACAAATTGTACTTCTGATATGAGTCATATATTATTATGTGTACTGGAACAAGGTCCGCTTCTGAAGTGATTGACTTTTTTTAAGAAGAATTGACGAGGCCGTATCTGACCTCCACAGATTTTACATAAGAAAAGTGTGTGGTGTGAGTTGCTTCAGGGCTCGTAAAAGTCATGAAACCTCGTTAATGTTCGTATGGAACGAAACCTGAAGCCGATTTCCATCGGAGTTCTGAACTGAACAATATAAGTATATAGGTTGTCTGTATTAATTTTGAAATATTTTTAGTGAGCTCTTTATAGATTGCGATCGTGTCATCGACTGTCGAAGTATTCGCCGGCAATAAATGCGCTGCGGTCACGCCATACGCCACTTATTTTGCTAATGGAAATGAATGCAAGACCAGAAACGTTCGAATGTAATGTGCGTGCGATGCGCTGATAGCGAGCGTTCCGCCTTTTTATAATTCAGCAAAAAAATGTTTTGACAAACGGCATAATTATGTTAAACTTGCGAAAGGAAAATCGCTGGACGGATCATGTCCGGCAAAGATTACTCGTCAGTATTCCATATTCCTATTAACCTTGTCTGGGAATCGAACCTCCGTACTATTTGCAGCTGACGTTAGGTTCATCGGCTACGTGTGATACCTTGAAATAGTTCAGCCCTTGTAGTAGTATATTCAAGCGGCCATTAGTTCTTTTCTATTAAATTTGAGGTTATCTAGTTCAAAAATAGCATCGACGCAATGAACATTCCAACGTAATCGTTTTTAGGTGTTCCTGAAACCGGAGGAGAAGTACGAGCACCTGCAGACGTACATCTGCGAGCAGAGTAGCGTGGTCGCCGAGTCGCAGATCCTGCTGTACCGAGACCGACTGCTGCTCTCGGAGGTCGACGATAGCACCCTCGGTAAGAGCGTTAAGTGAAGTCGTCCGATCGCGATCCGTTCACTGAGGCGTCTGGGAAATGGTAGACGAATATATTAGCCACGTACTGCCTAGTTTACAAGAGGAGAGCAGGATCAGAGTATGGTTCGGCGTCTGACACCGAAGCGGACGCTGACGAGATTTTGAGTTTTCAAGAACCTCATTATTTAGGCAAGAGCTTCCCGGAGACGTCGAGCGAGGAGCCGCTGCTGCTGTTCAACAAGAACAACAACAACGTGAGCATGCCGCCGGAGCCCGACGCGCCCAAGTTCCCCGTGTTCCCGCACCTCGTCTCCGTCGAGAACGACGCCAGCCAGGCGAAGGTATCGCCGTAATCCAATGTTATTACAGTAACATATAATCAGATCGCCAGTGCCGAACCGATACAAGTTTTAATTTTTAAACTGTAATGTAAAGTAAATATTTGAGTGAAAAACAGTATCGATAACGCCATAAAATAATTTTAGTTGCAGTGGAAAATTAGACCGTACGCAGGTAAGTTTTTCTTTAAATTTACGTTAAATTTACAATGTCAATCTGGGTGAATCGTCCGGATTCCTTCTGTACAGTAAATAATGATTTTCTATGCAACGTGTTAATTTCGGTGTGGGGCGGCGCGTTCGCAGACGGCGTGCAGCGTGGGGCACGTGGTGAAGCGGCGCGTGGAGGCGCTGTGCGCCAGCTCGGTGCAGCTGGCGAGCAGCGTGGCGCGGTGGGGCGCGCTGCTGGCGGCGCGGCTGCGGGCCGTGGCGGCGCGCGCCGACGCGCTGGCGCAGCACGCCGCCCGCCTGCACGACGCGGCGCGCGCGCTCGACCTGGCCGCCGCCGCCGCGCGCCACCTGCACGCTGCGGTCCGTGTTGCCAGCCGGCACTCGTTCATATTTCATTCGATACTTTGTCCAGGAGTCATTACTAACAAAATGTTAAGAAAGCTACAAGTAAGAAGCGTAATAATACTATGTGTTTTTAGACCGGCATCCCGGAAGGCGACGTGGGGGCGGCGGGAGCGGCGTGGGCGGAGGGCTGGGGCGGAGCCGGCGCACGCGCTGCGCAGGAGGTACCGCTTGTTCAGGCTTTCTTAAAAATCACTAGACAATAAACAACAAAAGTCGATCGCTGGTGGTCAATGTAGTTCGGAGATATTCGCCTCGGAGGGTCCGTCGGCTCGAGAGAACGGAGGAAGTTATAATCCGACAACTTATGTCCCGATACTATTGACGACCGACGGGAGCGGTGAGACCGCAAGGGAAGGGTAATAACAACTTTTTACGTACGTGTCAGGCGGAGAGCGTGCGGGCGGCGGCGGCGGCGCTCCGCGCGCGGCACGCGGGGCCGGCGCTGACGGCCGAGTGGGACGCGGCGGCGCCGCTCGCGCCCTGCCCCGCCGACCTGCGGTTGCACCTCAAGGCGAAGACGCTCGTCGACAGGTATAATAGATTCATTGATGATAATGTCGACATTTGTTAAAATACATTATAAACATTTTTCCAAGATTGTATTAAGAAACATGTAGCGGGGCAATCCCGGCCGAGCCCGTTCAGAAATAATAAAGGCGGTCGCCCGCCCCCTTCCCCGGCAGGCTGCGCGAGTCGTGGCAGCACCTGGTGCGCGACCGCGCCACGCGCTCGCTGACCTACAACGACGAGCAGTTCCACGTGCTGGAGCGCATCACGGTGGCCGAGACGGCGCGCCGCCTGCGGGCGCTGCTGGCCCGCGCCGCGCCGCTCGCCCGCGCGCGCGCCGACGCCGCCGCGGACTGGTAACTCACTTCCGCTATCGACGCCAGCACCAAAAATGAAATAAAACTACACCTACGCAACTAGTTGGTAATTTAAAATTTGACTTAACGTAACGGATTATCATATATTACATACATTGGTCTCATCTGGTATCTAATTACGCAGGATCTTGTGGTGTTGGGAGCTACACGAGTGAAACCCAAGAAGTTTGAAAGTACACTGTCTTTATTATAGTTATAAAACTTGCACAATACATACGAGTAAAAAATACTAGTGTATGTAGTAGTTGTTTAATATTGAAGGCCTTACAATTTAATTTATAAAATGTTACAATCTCCAGAAAATTAGCAAAGCGCAGTCGGCCAAAAAAGGAAGCGACGTGCGGTTTGTTAACTGACACTGGCGCTGACTCGGATCCGTGAAGAAAAGTATGGCTAGAAATCTAAGAATAACCGTACTTTGATGATGTTACACTGCAAAATCCGCGGCTGGAAGTCGAGGCCTAGCAGGGTGGGCTGCTTCTCCCTCTCATCCCATAAAGTATCATGTATGCGTGTGTGTAGGTACAAGGTGGCGCAGACGGTGTACCTGCAGACGCAGATCCTGGACAAGGACGTGGCCAGCGCGGAGCTCAAGCTGCTGGCGCTGGCGGCGCGCGTGCAGGACGCCGAGCAGCGCACCAGGACGCACGTCAGTACCGACACCAGTAGTATTAACGACCCACACGAGGGATTTGTTCATTGTAGTTTGTCGACGAGGAAGCACTCGTATTATTACTGGACCTGCGACCCTGCCTCCAAAATTGGTGAAAACTTTCCTTGGTCCATTTAAGGAGATTGGTAACTAACCAGACAAGTAGATATTCCTACCGTCATACATAAATATTATACCGCCGTCATCTAACTGGATTCCCGACCTCGTAAGGTAGACGCATGTATTCACCATGACGTGGTCCGTGGTTCCGGGAGGTGCGCTGCGAGCGCGATAGGTTTGTCTTTGGTTTCTCCTTGAACCCATTACGCCCCAATATGTAATATACAATGAATTTTGTTCAGAAAACATTGACAACGAACTTACAACGTACAAAATATCTGACCTGAATTAATTGTTCTTAGGTTAACAGACAATCATTATTATTATAATCATTACAGTTTTAAATAAAATGTTTTTTTGTTTAAAAGAAAACGTACCTACGGGTTACCGTACTGCTCAAGTGGTAAATCGCGCATGGTGACTAACGACATTACTAACATTGTTTACACACGGAAGTACCTACAGAGGAAAATGAGATGCAACTACTGTCTCAGGAGGTCCACTGTTGGAAATAGGCTGATCTTCAACGACGGTCAGTGATACCTTAATTAATTTCAGTTGAACAATTTGAAAACCGAGCCACCCCTGGAGAGGGAGCGGGAGCGAGAGAAAGAAAAGGGGACGGAGCGAGTCGGCAAAGCAGGCGCCGGGGCGGCGGGGGCGACGGGGGCGCCAGCGGCGGCGACAGGCAGCAGTCCGCGCGCGGCGCTCGGCGCCAGCGGGGCCGGCGTGCGCGCGCTGCTCGCCGCACACGACGAGGTACGGCTCCCGGTGAGCTGAGCCGAGTTCGATGCTAGACCTCTATATTAATTTTTTTACTCAGTAGTAAATTTCATTACCAATCCCTCATAGATGACGCTTTAATTTTGGCAGATGAAACGTGCCAACTCAGTAAGACTTCTCGACACCCCCATTGTAATCGAATGGTTTACACGTAACTTATTATTATATGTTAAACTGACTGAAATGTAAGTGATAACGGAAACTATGTGAACGGCGCACAGATCTCGGCGGCGGTGGCCGGCAACTCCGCGCTGCTGGCGCGCCTGGCGCACATGACGCAGCAGCTACCGTAGCGCCCGGCGGGCCCCGCCGTCCCCGGCGGCCCCGGCGTGGTGGACTACTCGGACACGGAGGACAGCGACGACAGCGAGTCGGGGTCGCGCTCCACGTCCTCGCCGGAGTCGGCCGTGCGGACCGTCATCTACGAGTCGGCCGGCGACTCGCTGCAGACCGACGACGGCGGCGGCTCTCACTCCACCCGGACTAGGCCGTCCTGCGTTTTGACGTAGTTCCGAGAGACTCTTAACGTGCTTCGAGGATCCGTGCCGCGGCCTGGCCCGCGCCGCTCGCCGCCGTCCGGTCGCCCGGTACGTCCAGCCGCGGGTTGCAGCGACCGCCGCACGATCGTTTAAAAATCCTATTCTATTAAGAGCAAATTATCTAATGGGGCGGTCGAGTTAAAATCTTTATATCTCAGTTATTATTTTAATGATCTCAGAAAACTCCTACTACTGACCAGAAAAAAGATAAAGCATGGTTGCTGATCGTCCCGTAAATAATAGTGGCCGCCGGGGCCGGGCGGCGGAGGATGGGCGGTAAAAACTGGGAGCGGATGCGCCTCGAGAGATTTATCAAGACTGTCCGTGGACAATTATACTTAGGTACTACTAGAGCTAGCCTTACTTAAACTAAGTACACCGCACTACGAGTGTGGCGCTCACGGGGCCTTAAACTCGGATCCCAATTATACAGGTACTACCATCTTACAAAGAACGCAAAAGTATTTTGTGTTCGCGGCTACGAATAGCACGAGTGGTGTGGTGAGCGATGACTACTTAGTGGAAGCCCCCGGATGAGCCGGGAGCTCGTTTTTCCACTACTCCTATAAAACATTAATAATCTAGATAGTCTAACATTAGTGTTAAAAAATATAGAAGTTGAAAGAATGCCGACGTGCCCGTCATCGGTCGGTGACCCGCGCCGACGCGGCGCGCGCTCTCATAAACTTCAGCGGAGTGCGCGTAATGGGAGGCTTATCAGCTATTTTTATTTACATAAACTTTAAGAAACTTTGTATTTTCTAAGAAAAGAAACTTTCCGTCCGCCGATGTCATGAAATTGAATGATTGGCACTGCGAGCGCCTCGTCTGCGTGAGACACGAACTGTATGACAGTGACCGCGCCACGTTCTGTGGGTACGGTGTGTGCACATTTAGGCAATGATGTCAGTAGAACTTTTGCATCGTAGTTATTATAAGGCCCCGTGGTACTAAATGTAACATATCCATTTATTTTTATATGTAGATAAGCGTACTTCAGTTTTATTTAGTCGGTAGGCTAGATTTACCTTGCAATCAATTTACTAGAGATGTTATGATTCTACAATTAATGTTACATTGTTACGTAGTGCGATCCCTCCGTCGTATAGTTCCAGTACGAGTCAGGATGGCGGGTGCACAATGTTCAATTATGTCCAAAACATTTAATTATATAATAAAAAATATCGATGTCTGTACATGATGAAAGATATCTCAAAATAAACCTAATTTATATATGTGAGTTTATCTCCGCTAATATAATATTACAATTGACTGACATTCAAAATCTGTTCAATAAAAATATATAATTAATTTTAAGCGTACAATTGCCTCATGGATCACTGTTTGATCACGAGTGATGGAGTTTACTGTATAAATATAAAAGAGGAGTACATTTAGTAACAGCGAGTTACTTGTGTAGTTAGTGTAGTAAAAGAGTTTGTGACATGTAACACCACCCCCGCCATTCTGACCGATACGATGCCCAGTGACCGGTGACGTGGATGCAATTTGATACGCACTAAGATATTTAACGAGAACGAATCTGTGATCCTCTATGAATGTAGTAACTAGTAATTATATTAGATAGCTAGGTAGGCGGAGAGGGGGGAGGGGAGCGGGCCAGCAATAACGTGCTACGTAAACGAACCGTTGCCGACGCACTCCGTCACGACAGAAGCAATGTACGGCGATGTTGGGCTGTAGCGTAAGGAAATATGGAATAAAAACTGGAATGTATAAATATTTTATTTGGATTCACGTCCACGTGGCTCCCGCGACTCCTTCGCACGGAAATCACAGTTACCTATTAAGATCGTACTAACAATATTTACAGACAATATACTTACGTTAAGTAGTTAATTCATCATTATAACAATAATATTTGAGTTAGACTCCACATTGGTTCATTTTACAAACAATTCAGATAAGCATGCTACGCTGACTGAGCTGTCGGATGGGAGCATGACGTGTCAGAGTAACAATTATTTTATTCCGATTATTTAAAAAATAATAATTATATGTTCTCGCTAACATGACTATAGTATGTCCGAAATGGTAAAGATACACGTCCCCGACATGCAAGTAGCATTGACATTTATAAAAAACATAAGTATGCTGTTCCGTGGTGAAATTTAATCTACTTGTTACTTGACGTCGCGAACGAGATTTTAAAACGAGATAAATTCAATTTGATAATTTAATACAATTGCTTTACGTTATCTAATATTAACTATATATTTCTTTTAAATATTGTTTAAAAATATAAACAATCATAATCATAAATAAGAAAAATCACACGGACAAAGAAAACTTATGGTCAGGTTCATTGTCGACGTCAGCGACAAATGAGATCCGCCGCGCGCCACGACGCGACGCAACCGGCCCGGACACTGGCACGCCGACCTCTAGGTCACAATAACACATCATAATAATTCATTCTCCCGTATTCGCAAGTAACCCTATGAGGTGTCTCAGTTATTTCAAAGGATTGGATCGATAGTATTTCCGTCTAATTCACTCTAATGAACAATGCCAGGGGCAAAGATCTCATAGTATTGTTTATGAATACGGGGGATTGTTCTAAGACGCGGCGGTCGCTAGGGGTACTGGTGCAGCGTGCGGTGCGCGCGGTGCGCCGCCTGCACCCGCCGGAACTGCGCGAGCAGCGCCTCGAAGTCGATGTCGGGCGCCGCGCCGGCCGCTCGCTCCTCGCTGCCGACAGAGGGACAGTACCCTTGTGATTAAGCTTCAAAAAAAGGAACCTCGGTTCAGAACACGAACCCCGGGCAGGCTAGAAGATGAACGTAAATCGAGAATATGTAATGCGAGTAGAACCTTTACACCCTCCGACACCATCCAAAGGCTCGATTTGCGTAAATTAAAACCCAAGTTGAGGAGCAGCTGCACCGCTAGCTCAGTATCCTATGAAGGTGGTAACGGCGGCAGCGGACCGCTGTCCTTTGCAAAAGCGTCTGGGTTAGATATGGAATATTGTAGAACATCGAATCCTTCTCTCAATACAATATACAGAGGTCTCGCCTACATTTCCGCTAGTATTGGCGCCGTCCTCGTAAGTAACAAATCGTCAAGGCGTGGCTACGTACGGCACGAGGTAGGCGTGGTGCGGCGCCGCGTGCAGCCGCTGGCGCAGCGCGTGGAAGGCGGCGCTCTGCGGCAGCAGCATCAGCAGCGCGAACAGCGCGCCGCGCAGCTCCGCGCTGGCCGCGCCGCCCAGCAGCTCCAGCCGCAGGTCTGCACACCACACCATACACTGTTTAGCGTTAGCGTCACCCAAGCGCCCCCGCGGCTGACCGACCAGGAGAAATGATTGAGTATCATCGTTTACGAAAAGGGTGCACCGCGCCGCGGTACTCACATGCGAATATGGGAGATTCGATCAGCTGCACCAGCTTGTCCACTTCTGTCAGGAACTCCACCGTGATCTCCAGGTCACCGCTGGTCGTCAGTTAAGGTGCGGTACGATATTAACGAACGACTTGATAAATTTATAAAGTATCGTTCTCGTATAGCTGTGAATTAAATGTTGCTTTAAAGATCGGTCGACGTTCGCTTCATTAAAATTACACTACGCTAAGCATTCGAGTACCACGAGATTTGAAGAATCTTAACGCCACGACACTGCCAAAATATAATAATACTGTAGGAGCGTATCCCTACATCCAAGTGAAGTACGTATTAACTGTAAAGGATACAAGGTGGAGATGAGCCGGCGGCAGTGCGCGTAGTTGTGCGTGAGCAGGCTGAGCGCCAGCAGCGCCACGGGCGAGTGGCACCAGCTACCGTGCAGCGCGCGGAACAGCTCGTGCGTGGTCTGCACACACACACAGTACGTCAGTCAACACAGTCCGTTCATCGCTGGGTGTCCTGTGGCAGTCTGCGGGGGCCGCCGATTTGCCACAACGACTTTTAACATTATAAATGTATGACAACACGTGAATCGTTTTGGGAACTTAGAATTGTAAAAATGGCAAATTAAAAATTAAAAACTGCATTTAGTAACAATAAAAAGGGTGTCATCGTTTACTAAAAGAAGTTGTATCTTTTTACATAGTCCGGCCGCGTGCGATGCGAGGATCCGTAGGTATAAAGTTACAAACTCTATATTTGTACACTTCAGAGCTTAATATGTCACGAATGGATTCCTAAAGTCAGTCTAATTGTATTACTCCTTACGACGAGATAGAATGTGGGATGGTCGTACCGGGTGGTCGAAGGCGCGCAGGCGCAGGCGCGTGTCGTGCAGCTCGGCGGCCGTCAGCAGGATGGTGGATAGCACGTCGACCAGCCGCGCCGCGAACCGCACGTCGCGCTCCGCCTCCAACGCGCGGCCCAGCGCGCGGTACACCTCCTCCGCCGGCAGCAGCACGCACAGCTGCCTGCCGACACCCCACACCCCGCACCCACTTATAACTGGCACCTCGAGCGGCGGGTGACTGGACGACGGCGACTCCCAGCTCAGGTCGACACTCACCGTTTTAGGTTGAACAGGACGTACTGAACTGAACAATGTTACGACAGCTGCACTACGACCGAGTTCCGCTCGACCAAGAGCTGTGCTACCATCGAATGCAGCTACATCGACGTTATAATCGATATAATCGTAATGAGGGGTGACCAGTACCGTATGATGAAGGCGCCTCGGTCCTCCAGCAGCGCCTCGTCGGCCGCCAGCAGCCGCAGCAGCGCCCGCAGGAACTTGTAGTAGTACGGGTTGGACTCCAGGTCACCTGCCGACGCACACCGATACTTTGTTACTACACTGGCGGGCTGCGGTACGTTGGACATTTCTACAAATTATTTCGGTCACGTCACACGTTTCAATGTGTATCGTAAGAGGACATAATCAAGTGCAAGAAGCATTCTATATTTTAAGTACGTAAACACCCGACCAGTGAACGGTTACAACTTTTTAAATGTACTCCAAGTCCACCGCCGGTAATCTTCTCTAGCTCTCTACTGTTCCAATTGTTCGAGTTCGGAAGCGTCAGGATTTTATGGAAATTGGTTTCTTATTCCAGGGTTTTAACCACTGGCCTGTTGGATTAATTCGAAACGAGGAAGGAACTGGAAACCATTTATAAATATATCTTAAATCCCTCGTTTTTAGACAAAAAAAATCTCACGGTCACCGTCATTCGACTTGTGCGCTGTTCCTTTTATAATTTATTTGACAGACAGGACAACTTATATTTAATACGCGTATTTAATACAGAACGCATTCGAAGCTGCCGACTTGCACATTTTATCTCATTAATAGTTGTACGAGTGCGAGATAAAGATGACAAACAGAGGATAATTACTAGAAGCTTACTCACACACGGACTTCGAATCGCGGAACGCAGATGAAGCGGTAGCGTCCGAGTCGGCGGGCTCGGCGGGGCCGGCGGGGTCGGCGGGGCGCGCGCCGGGGCAGGCGGGGCAGGTGCAGATCTCGGCGAGCACGGCGAGCGCGCGCCGCACCACGTCGTCGGCGGCGTCCGCCAGGCACGCCACCACGTTCACGAACGTGCGCTCCGTTTCGCCCCACATCTATGTGGTAACTTTTGTTTTAAACGTCAACATAAAAATTTTTCAAGAAGCATTTCACGATCATTTTGGCGAAGGGCTGTGTTGAATACCACACAACTGCCGTCGGGATCGACGGTCTCGATACACGATACCCGAAACCCGAGAGTGGGGGAGGAAGGGCAGACGACGCGACGCCATCCTGATTAAATCCTGAATAAAATTACAATTGACATATGCATATTTGTAAACAACTGCAGTAGTTGCGACTGTGACGCTGATGTCGTAAAAACCCACAGAAGTCAACCGTAAAACAACTCGTTGAGTTCCGGCCGGGAGCTGAAGAATATGGTGTCCTTTTCTAATTGGTAAGCTCTCACCTCGTATCAATAGACCGACTGACCTGGGCGGGCAGCTTGTTGTAGAGGTGCAGGATCCAGTCCAGCGCGGCCACCTTCGTGTGCACCGAGCTGTGGTGCAGCATCAGCGCCAGTACGCCCATCACAGCGCCCAGCTCAAGCTCCCCGCCGGCCTTGCTCGCCGTCGCTGCCGTCTTGTCCTCCTCCTCGACGGTTAGCTTCTCCAAGGCCCGCGCCGCGTCGTCCGCGGCGGCCCCGCCGTCCGGGACCACCAGCTTGATCAGCTGGCCGTTGACTATGGCGGCGGTTTCACGGATCTCTGCGTCAAATGCTAAGGTGGCGGTAGCAAGTCGTACATGTCAAGTCATGCACCTATCGTGTGATAGTCCGGTTTCCGGAGTCGTAAATCCCAGACAAAGTGACAAATAGATTGATTCAAAATATTTGTGGTGATTATTTTTTTAAAGATGTACTGAAACGTGCAGACTAAAATAAAACATTGTAATGGCTGTCGCAAAGGATACTTCGGCGCGGCTCGTCGCCGTAGGCCAGGCAGGGCAGCACGGCGCACAGCACGCCCGAGGCGTAGGGCAGCATGCGCGCGCCCGCCAGCTCCAGGAACTCCTTCATCCACGTGATGGCCGTCAGCTGCAGCAGCTCCTCGGGCGCCTGCGCGTGCGTGATCAGGATGTTGATCATCGCCTCGAACTCCACCTCCTGCGGCTCCTTCTTGATGCTGCGCAGGAACTCGCTCAGCTGCACGTCGCACCTGACATATCATTCAACATTTGAACAAATCTACCGTAAGTGGGTCTAAACAGATGAAAAGCCATGGCAGATTTTTCAAAACGGTATTCATTTTACTTCAGGTTTAAGAAATTATAACAGTGACCGGACAGCAAGCGCATCGAACGATTTCATAGTATTTTGTTAGTGTTTTCGGCCCGTGCTAATAAAAAATCTAGAGGCTCGAATCTTCCGAGTTTTTACCGAGATTTAAACATTGATATTTTCTTCGTACACAAAATGTATGAACATATAATTTTGTAGTTACATTCCGACTCTAAAATCATACTAATCTTTCATCCGTCTGCAACTAATAACCGACGATGGTCCCACTCCCTCGTAACCTACTCGGATAATATACGGGGTAGGCGACTGACATGCGGCGGATCTCCGGGTTGGGGTCGTCCAGGATGGTGAACAGGCCGTCGAGCAGGTCGGGCAGGTGGCGGCGCAGCGGCAGTGCGGGCGCCGCGTCCAGCGCCGACACCCACGCCACGGCGAACTGCCGCGCGCCCGCCGCCCGTGCGTAAAGCCGCTCGCGCACCAGCGGCACTGCCGCGCCCACGTCGAACGTGCCACTCTCCGTGACTATCTCCTGCCGGAATCAAATCGACCGCGATGTAACTCCGAGTCTTCGCTTGCGCCGCACCGACCGAGCGAACGTCGAAGGAGGCCTCACCTTGACGAGCCGGTCGAGAACTTCGGCACCCTGGCGGACCTGCGGCTCGGAGTCGGCCGCGAGCCGCGCCAGCGCGTCGAAGATCTGCGGGAAGTAGACCAGCGCTGCGCCGCGGCTGATCTTCAGCACGTTGAAGAGCGCCTCCACGGCCGCGTACCGCACGCGGCCCTCGCCCTCGCCCAGGCACGCCAGGATCGGGTGCGTCAGCTCGCCCACGTAGCTCGCGCTCCCCTAGCGATTCCATCACAGCGCATGATTGAAGGTGAGTCTAATTAGTAAATTGGAACCTTCGACTCGAGTCTTACATCAAGGCTCCAGCTTTAGCGAGTGAACTAGTGCGAGTTGAACTAGCGTAGAGAAAGATCGCAACGACGAACGTGTATCAATCCTACTGAAAATCCCCGAAACAAACTTGACATTATCGATTGACATGTAGCCTCGAGTTCCCGACTGGAAGCTCATTTTTCTCAACTATAGAAGGACCGGAACATAAAGTGGCAGAAAAAAAAACGAATTGATTAAAAAATAAGAAATTCCGTTAAGCTCTTCGTCTCGATCGTTACGATCCTTTTACGACAATCTGCGTAGATGAAGTATTTTAGAAAACCATGCTTATCTATGTTACGTATACAATCATATAAATATAAGTTCATTTGAAAACATTTACATATACGTACATTAATTGTCACTAGACAATGGAGCGATATACAGACCTCGAGAATGTTATACCTATATCGCACAAGATTTAAAAATATATTCTTTACAATTTCAACTACTGCAAAGACAACTGGTCTTTGACAACTATATTATTGACTAACTCAGTATAACCTAGATGGAATATGAAATATTAAAAAAACAAATGTTTACAGTACTTGTGAAAGTAGGACAACAAACACAATACTGGACTATGTATAAACAGATGTTAAGCAAGCATTCCTTCAGTCTGTCACTCATGGATTAGTCTGTCATATCACAAGCGGATAAATCTGGCGCTTGGCTCCAATACACAAAAATTGGACAACTGCAAACGGTGCAGGATTCTGTAGTTGTAAGTTGATTGACTATACTGCAGTTGCATAAACAAAGTTTAGTTTGATTCCACTGCTTCATAAAAATCATTAACACTCTTTGTGTATATCACTTTTATTGCACACCCACTTGAGGCATGTTATTTTCCCTTTAAATTCATCATATTATCATTTTACTGCCATGAATTTTTCACATGTTCTTCGCCAACCATTTAGTTTTCACATTTGATTTAATATTTATTTTCTGCATATAAAATTTTTGAAACCTAACTTAATTTATATCTTACTTTTCCTAAGCCAACCGCAACCGAGGAGAGCCCCATTAGAGCTCCATTCTTGACATTGGGGTTAGTGGATGACATCAGCTCCTGGCCGAGTACACGGATCAGTCGTTTGATTTGATTGCTATTGTTTGCATCGCTGAAATCTTTAACCATCCTGAAACAGTAGTACAGACAGATTACCTAAAATGAACTACCTTTTGCCTCCACCTTGAACGATAAAGCTATCACAGTTTGACTGGCTACCATTATTTTTTTGTGCAATCATTATTTTATGTATTGATAACATAAAATCTGATAATCCATCTGTTTGTTTTTTGACTCAAATAAAAAAGAGTTTTTAATGTAAATTGTCAATCGACAGGAAATGGTTAGTGTCGCCGGTAAAAAGAAAAAATTAAAGAAAAGGTGTATGTGCCCTTGCCGGAACAAATGTTATTAAGACAGGCAGATTCGCTTCGCAGAAAGAAAAAAATAACATTAATAAAATAAATGCGGTACCTAAACAGGGCGGCCGGCTCCTGTTTATCGGTTTAAGGTCGCCTTAGTACGGCCACAAAATAAACGTATATTAAACAAACAAACAGAAACAGATTTAGGGAATAACTTACTTTTCAATTTCGACACCTGCAAATTTCCTCTTATCATATAACTTATCGCAAAGCCCGCGTACACAGGCTGTGCTCAGAGGGGCGTAATCTTTTTCGGTCATTTTAAGGTTCACGGGTCACTTCGGCATCAAAGACCTAAGAAACTGGATAAGCCTTTAATGATTTCTAGCCGCAACCACAACGGAACTAACAACAGCCCTAGTAAAATTATAAAATGAAAATCTCTCATAAGAATTGCATTATGAAACAAGCAACCAACAACAACTTCTCAGCAAAATTGTATATGTTAGTAAATTTTATTAAATTGCCTAAAATCCGAGAATTTATGAATTTCGTTGTATTGTACTAATCTAAAAAACTATTTTACAATAGTTTCAAACACTATGTATAAATACCACAAATATACTATTTAATATTACCAGATATATATAAGTCAGAGAGGTGTCAGTTAAATGTCAATGTTGTCAACGAGGAGATGCGCTGTCAATGTTAATGCCAAAACAAGACGTCATATGCAAGAAAGCATAGTCAGGGGTGAATAACAACAATAAAAAAAAATTATGTTTATTCACTTTCACGGTAAAAAAAGTTTACTTGTACTGGTAATTTTAATAATATCAGTGATGATAGTGCTGACATAGCAGTTAATAATGCAATGAAAACTGGTTACAGTGCTTATTATTTAAATATTTTATCATTTTATACGACTATATTATGTCACTTTAAACATC
>DWPA01000405.1:0-25843 GCA_018251375.1 Calpodes ethlius
ACCAAGTGCGGATTGGCAAGCATTAGCTGAGAATTCAGCCAAGTTACACAAAATCCTAAATGATTTTATTTAAGTATTCCTCATGTACCTGTCCTATATTTTTGAAAACGGTATGAAAACTCATTAGACTTTGAGTTTATCGTGAACAGGTAGACGTGGCTTAGGACTTACTTTTGTAATAAGTCGTGATGAAGGTAAATACATAGGAATATTTCTATAACAAGTTCACAGACAGTCTATTGTTATCAAATACTCTAACTCTTCAACGTGGGTTCTCGCTAATTTACTCGCATTATTACAGTTTATCTCCTACACAGTATATGATATTATCGTCCGCTGCAAGGTTACTTCGCCATTGTTTATTGTCGACGCGAAAGATAAGGATAACGTGAAAGAAGATATTAAGAAAAGCCTTTTATGTTATCAATGAGATTACATTTAAATATAATTACATGTTCTGCGAGAATTTGTTCTTGAATCGAACGGTTATTGTACTTCGGAGTTCACGTCTGGATCTTGGGCGTGTTATGTACACAATTGAAATTTTACTTCCTGAATTTATTCCGAAAAATACTAATATATGTCAAAAGATGACCAAAGCATGTGGTAATCGGCATCCATGGTCATATCATTGTTACAAAACTATTCCCTCATTAACAGCTGATAGGAAAAGAGGTAACTTTGTAAGTACTATCTGTACCACTATCTTAGCATCACTTCTAATGTAAATATTGAAATGCCATTTTCACAAAGACCTGTGATCATTAAACCAATCCGAACCTAGGACATCTCAGGTCTAAACAATGTTTGACTGTTTTTCTTTTATCACCGTCAGAAGTCTTAAAGTTAGGTTGTTCTTCATAGTCATGACATGACACTTTTCTATGTATTTATTAATAATATTTTCTTTGTAGTATAAATAATTATTTGTAGCAAAACAACATGTAGTATAAATATTTGTAGTTTCTCATTTTTTTATTGTTTTGTTTCAAATTCATTTCCGAAACAATAATTCGGTGCTGCTCTTATACGAATCGTCTATAAACCTACATAATTTCTTAACAAGTAAAACTTGTAAACGATGCACAGTAAAAACATTCGTATTGTATTGCACACGGCAACATTTTAAAGCAATTGACGGCACGCATAACCAAAGCTCCTAAGGGAATGAATATCATAGCCGGCCTTGAGGTAGAGACACGTGCGGCGTGCTTCGCATCGCAATACGCATTACGATCTCCGGCTGGCACCGCGTCGTACCGTCGCCCTTTGTCTCATCTTCTCTAACTTCTGGGAATACTACCACAATGTAACTGCAGTCAATACCCCTAAAAGTACGCCTACCATTGTTTACACAACGCTCCCTGAATAGATATGCATTATTGAAAAACAACTTAGTATTTGTTTGGCACATTTTTATAAAGCTTTTGCAAATATTGTAAATTACAGTACATATTATTTGATTATATAGTTCATGAGCGATAATTTTTGAATTTTTCCTCCTTTAATTTCTTTCGTCAGACTTTATTCACTATTGTCTAATAATTTCCGAGGGTATCCATAAAAGGGAGGTCTAACACTTTTATATCGTTTAGGTATGTTTATTTATTGTTATTTTTTTTTGTTTTACCAAGGTTATTATGAATTAATCTTTTTACCAATAATGTATATATACTCATTTTTTACCTACAATATCATTGTATTTTATCATGTATGTATGTCAACTAAATTAAAATTTATATTAAGGCCTGATTTGATTATACAAAAAAAATATCCTCTAACAACCTTTTAACCAAAAATTCTATTACATGTAAAATAATTTCCACGATAAGTACAGTTGAATGTCAAAAATACACCTTCATTGTTTGAAAGTAAACAAACCAGTTCATGACTAAGTGCAAGGGTATGGCTAAGTTTCAGTTTTGGGTGCGTTCAATGTCTGAGGTTCAGCTCGTGACTGATGGCGCGGCCGTTGACTCCGCCTGTATTGTTTGTCACCTGACGAATGCTAAATATGTCGGCCGTAGATTTAAAATTGATAACTTTGAAATGTCAACACCCGTTATACAAATGTCAAAATGAACCGTAATGTTATGTCGACGCTAGAAAAATTTAAATGGGTTATAATTAGAGTCGCTAAGCTATTCCATTACATTCTGTCAAAGCAATAAAAAATACTCGCATTTTTTTAAATTTTGTTTTAATTTTATTGTCGTTTTAAATTGTTTTTTTTTGTAAACTGTACGTGACCGATAGACAGACGGAGCTCTAATCTACTTAGGATATTATACATAAAAATGAATACAAGGTCTTTAAAAAAAAGTACCTAATATATATTACTGAAATCCCTATTATCTTTGATGTAGGATGTGCCAATCCGATGTAAAAATAACAAATATGAGATTTAAGTAATCATTTTAATATTTACATTCACGTTGTCGATGTGCAAGAATATTATTTTAACGACAAAACTAATACGATTAGACTTGTCATATTTTTGTTTAAGCGATTATCTACTTAATAATATTCAAAAATATGTTTTTGCTACACATATTATGCTGCACTGTTCGAACCCAATATGCTAAATTCAGCACGCAGACTCATTACTTACTGAGCTCTAAAAACACATTAAAATTGTGGCAATGTCATCATGGCATGGCAAATAATTCCGCTTACATAAGAACGGATTCACGGTCTACGAAGTCTATGTGTATTTATTAATATTTATTGTGGAGATATTCAAAGACTTCAAACACAAAATATGGTGTCATAATCAGTAAATAACACAAAACACAGACGAACATAAGGTTACATGAATGCGTTCGTACTATGTATACTCATATACGTTAGGAGATGCTGTAAATTGAATAAAGTCAAAATTAAAATAGTAAATATTAAATAGTAAGTCAATAAAACTTGTTGCATTTATCAGTAATCGTTTTACTTCTTAACGATTGGCTTCCATTTACGTTTTATTCTCATAACTATTAATCAGATTTTGTTGCCGTGCTTTACAACAATTGGTAACAAACTAGTAACTGGAGCCTACGCTCGCTATTAAAATTGCTCCAATTTCGTCCTATTACCATTTTTAACTACTTACATGTCAGATAAATAGTCTCTAATAAATTATAGTTAAGTAAATAAGCAACACTAAACTGAAAATAATACGTTAATTTATGTTTTTTTGTCTATACAAAAATTACGGCTTTCTATCTTCAAAGGTTTGACCAAGGCGTCGTTATATATATATATATATGTTTGTTAATAGGACTTAGCATTAATGTAACTTACCTATATTACATACATAAGAGTACCTATAGTAAAATGATTCATTCGCGTGATACATACACAATTACGTGTGAGGTAAAAAATACAGTTCGCCTACCGGCCAGTTAGAATCTATATAAAATATAGTACAATAAAAAAAAAACTTTTTAATCCTAATCTCGTTAAGTCGGTATAATCCACCGTAAAACATTCAT
The DNA here is from genome assembly GCA_018251375.1 of Calpodes ethlius. NCBI lineage: Eukaryota > Metazoa > Arthropoda > Insecta > Lepidoptera > Hesperiidae > Calpodes > Calpodes ethlius. The sequence goes on from DWPA01000405.1 coordinate 3,486, forward strand.
ACCTCTGTGTAAATTTTGTCAGTTCAACTTTGTCAATTCGTTTATCAAGTGTCGTGTTTTTAGTTTGGCCGTACGACCGTATCGAGGTCAGTATGTCCCTGTAACGGTCACAAGCTGTCTGTGGTCGCCGTACACCGTACAGGCTGTGCGAAGAAACGCCTCGGGTGAAGACACTTCTTCAAAAATAATAACACTTCCATAAAACGCGTTCGCATTAATTGGAAAGTGAATGTACTTTTTATCGTGTCTCTTAAAAATATTTCCTTCACTTAATATTCGTAAGCTACTTTTCGACAATATGGTATGTAACTTTCCATGGTAGTTATGAGTATATTTTATTTATGTTAATTTATTTCTTGTTTTATGTATGTTGTTTTAATGGAAACGAGGTTTGAAACGTTGACATTCAAGAATGATCGACCTAGATCCAGTAAAGCGAAATTTGGATAGATGATGGTGAATTCCTGTCTTGAGTCTAGATGGTTATGCGTTCCTGCCTATAAGTTTTTGTCTTGTAGTTGTTGTATGTATGAGTATGGTGCCATAGAGCACCTACAACATAGAGAATTTTATTTTTGGGGTACATCAAGATTATAACTGATGAGTTTATGAACCATTGTCGATTATATAATTCCAAGATAATCGTACATTTAAAGAGTAAACGCGAGTCACGCATCGTATCTTACACGCACAATTTATTATTTATGTTATGGCATCATCTTTAAACAATCTTGCGGTTTAATATTGGAATTCTAATCACTTTAAATCATCACATGAGGATCACGATCTATGTCGACACAACTAGCTTAACAAGTTTTTTTATAAAAAAAATAATGCCTACAGTATCTACTTGGTATGTGATCGCGATACATCGTGAGATAGGGCTTTACGAGTTGAATATTATGTAATATAAATTAGCTTTATTAACATATTAAAGATGTATGGCATTCAGACACGCAGATTATGTTACCGTGATGTTATTAACACTAACGAGTGTTATTTTGTACGACTTAATATGTAACGTTATCCAGTAGGAAGATTACTTTGGAGCACGTGTAATATAATATAATACGAGTGACATTTATTGTTTTTAATATGTAAGGAGCTCAGTCTGCACTGGACTCCACTTACCTACACTATTTCTGGTATGCTTTGTCAAATAATGGACAAGGCAAAGTCCTAAGTAAGCAGTATTGTATTTTTATTGTAATTTGTAATTTAAATGTAAAGCAGATAAACAAACAAAAATAATTTATTAAAAAATAATCATCAAATTCTAAAACTTATTTATGTTTACAATTCATTATTTTTTTAAACTTATTTTAATAAATTTTTAAATAAAAAGCAGTGCCCAGATTGTTTACCAAATGGAAAAAGGGACTTTACGTACCTTTAATGTTATCTATGTTTACGGCCATTGGCTTATTTATCGGCTCTAAATTATCAGATAGAAAAATATGCGTAAATTTTTATATGTCGTCAATGTTCGATCAAATCAAAAAAAGAACGCGTCATGACATAAGAAGCCATATGTTTAGTAAAATATTTTTCCCGTTTTTTAACGAGTAGTTCTAAATTCAAAAATTCTATTGATAAATCGTTGCATGTTTTTGATTTTTAAACACTGCTGACGCTATTGCCAGTTTTTAAATTGAAAATATTTCATTAAGCGGCCTTTCGTAGAAAACTATTAAAGGTATATACAGGTGTACGGAGGTCCGTGAATATAGGTATACGTTTATCTGTTACCTGTATATCTACTTCCGGAAAGGATTGTCATATCCACCGTTTATTTGTTTTGTGCGTAACTGTTGAGTCATACTGTCGTTTATGTACTTATGGACACTTAACAATGAATTGTCCTGAGGCGCCAGTATATGCTTGTTTGTAGTAGATATAAATCCTAGACATGTAAGTTGGAAACTATGAATAATGAATATTCCATATTCAAACAATGATAAAGTAGTATTCATTCCAGGATTTTATATATTTTGTAATAAATAAATAGTAGTTTTATAACACGAAACATATTTTTCAAGTGGAACTTGTCACTATGTAAGTGATATTTTTTACGAAAAATATAAATACCTGCTATACATACATGTCGATAGACATCACGATGAATAAAAAATAAAGATTTTTAAGAGGTTTTATTTGTCGTAAAATTCTAAATGGCTATGTAATCTCTATAAGATATATTTTTTAATTAAACATATATACTCAAACATCGCACAATGGCGCAAATTACAAATACATTGATACTATACTAAAACAAATACACACCTATGTTATTACCAAGTGAGTTCAAATCCTCGTATTAGGAGTACCTGTGTCGTGGTTATATTGACGTGTTAATACACACGATAAAAAATATTTTCAAACCGAATATTAGCTGTGTATGCGAACCGAACGCGCGATGCTTCCGCAGGCAAGATCAATACCGATTTAGCTACAGGACCCCTAAGAATACTAAAGAAAACAATTCTGTTTGCCATCATATTCCACGGTAGATTCAATAAACTTAGCAATTAAAATTCCTATTCATCAAAATCTGTACAAATATCAACGTAATACCAACACACTCGGAATAACATCATAACACGATTACTTCTACATAAACGATTATAGTGGTGACATGGTGTTGCACATGCGGGCCTAATGACACCATCCAAACAACATCGATGTGAGCAAACTATTCATTGTTCGTCATATTCATAATCCTTTGTTACGGTGGTAACTTTGTAACACTGGTAACGACGTAAAATCTCTTTTGCTCTTTGTAATGGCAGTTCTTTCTCCTTCGGTCTCCTTAGTTATGGGAAGTGACTCAAGCTTCGATCTTCTGAGTTATGAGAAGGAAACCCTTTTAGTGGGTCTAGAATAAATTAAAGTTAATTCCAATATTCTAACGCCTCAGACTTCAACACTCCTTTACACTTCTCAAACTCTTTTCAGATTCGATTGCCGGCTAAAGCACATTTAGATAACATCAGACCATCCAATATGAAGGATAAATATGAGTATATATCCAAGCCAACAGATTATAGCCATAAAAGCTGTTGGTCGTATAAAAAGTCAGAGAATTTGTTATCAGTGTAAATGTAAAGAGGATTACAATGGAAGGTGTAAAACATAACGACCTTCAATAAAAATAACTTGAAGTTAATATCACATACATTGACTAACATTAGTACAATTTTCCACCATTATTGATTACGTTGAATTCAAAGAGTTATTATTTTTTGCAGCTCAAAATGTATGTTTATAAATAAATATGTCGATATTATTATCTCGTTCGATGTCTCTGTCATTGCGTTTATTGTCGATTCAATTTGATTGAATTACCAAAACCCTGTATCGACCGTAAACTTGACTAATATTTTCGACATGCTCTTGATTTTATTTAGCGGAACTATTAGGGGCTGTGTCCAAAACCTTTACAATACAAATTAAGGTCTGTCTAAACTTATGGCATTGCGTTAAATGTACTGTGACTTTTCGACCTTTAGACTTCATTGCCAGTACGCGACTGTCGCTGGTGGTTTTTTTATTCAAATAAATCAGTAACCAAAGCAATGGATGCAACATTAACTTTGAAATCGTCGCGATGCTGTCGAGTTGAATGTGACACAACATAATATATGTAATTTGCTGCATTTCAGGAGGCGCTAAAGACTGTTTTCTTCGGCGACAATTCCCTAATAGTAAGAAAGATGACAAATTTTATGTAGATGATGCGCCAGATCAGATCAATGAATAACCGCTTAGTAGAAATTAGGGCTTATTATGGAAAATACATGAATGACTTGATATCTTTACTCTTGACTGCTTCAACCTTATTGTAAAATCACTTGTCTTCGAGAAGGTTAATGGCGGGAATTTAAAAAAGACTACTGAACACTTGGGATCATATCAATGAATCTTTGCATTAGGTCAACTCCAGGGGATACATCTCGAAATATTTCTTTATGTTCTACGTAGCTTCAAGTTTTAAAGGATGCTCCCCAATCCTGTATACTTTGAAAACATCTTTGGTCTTCTACACCTATAACTCACTTTATTATTATCATTTGGTATACACTTGTAGGATTTTTCAAGTCTTTTGATAGCTGAATACATACATAGGCAATCGACATTCCTAAATCGTTACTGTGTATTGTTTAAATTCCTCTGTTATCTAAGTGATAATAAACTAACCAGCGTGGGCAGCCATGCACTTATTGGATGCCTTTTGAAGCGTTAAGGTAGCATATCGTAATATGTTCTGGGAAATATGCATCTGTCTCATAGATCCGATATGCATTTCTGGCGATTGCTCTTACACGTGCAAATATTTGCATTGCTTCCTGCTGTAGCCTTATATGTGTAACTAAGGACATGAAATTTTAAACTGATCTTTTAACATATTAAATAAAAGAGGTAACCCTATTCATATTTTTTTTCTTCATAAAAAATTATATTAAACAATTATAAACGATTTAACTTTCAGTAAAATGTCTGTTCTTTAATTCGATTTAAAATTTGATAAAAAATATCGCAACTTTTAAGCAAAGTTTCTTTCGATAAACCAAATTAATTAAAACACCTGAATGATACTCCATTACTAAGGAAATACATAATTGTTTGTTTATAATTGTAATCTATACATGTGTAATACATAAACTAAATATGTATGTTAATAACATTACAATTATTAAAAACGTTAGATAAGACAACTTGCATACTGTTTGCACTGCGACAATGACCTAATCCGATCCCACGCGGCTAAACCATAGCATATGGTATAATAATCAGCTTAATGAATACCAATTGTTTTTCTAATTGAGCTTTGAATGATAATGATTTTTAGTAATTATTTCCCTTACACGTGTTTTTCAACAACGCAGCAATTCATAGTGAGATTTCACTGCGCCACCGTACACCCGTGGACTTAATTAGATGTTTGTAAAGAATAATTAGTTCATTTCGTCATTCAATTATTTTGTACACATCTGAATTACAATAACGCAATAAACTTCATAGTTTGGAAGCACGAGGCAATTATTAAGTAAACGGACTTTAAATTCATGAATTACTAATGCACGACTAGCAGGCTAGCAGCATGGAGGCGTGGAATTATTGGTTTTTCACGAGTTCAAGTCATGATCTTTCAGAAACTTACAACGAAAACGAACGTGTATGAATAATTTCCTATTAACGTATAAGTTTTCATTCAAATAAAGTAAATATACTCATACTTACATTAAGTTAGGAATACAAATTAAATTATTTGTGTACGATGCGTTAGTTTTAGAAAAGTTACCAATTCAATTGGACGTCGTGTTTTGTCCTTGACAGAATAAATTGTAATTCACGACCTACTAACAAAGCTAATGATACACCATGAGAATAATCGCGGCTTGATTGGGCTGTAAATTACTGTATTGTGACACACGTCACGGCAATGCATGTAAAAATTAAACAGTAGAATATAACGTTATAGTAATTTTAAAGTATTTTCATTGCATCTGGTGTCATATCTTCCTATTTCAGAGCAGCATTAGTATAAAGTGATGTGTCCACTATATGAATAATTATAATGTAAAAATCTTAAGCTTGAACCTTCTTTTGGTAAGATTTTCTAAATTATAAGTTTGTAATAATCAATTTAGTACATTAACACTGTAAACAAAGTCACTCTATAGGTTTATGTTTGAAGTAGGAATCAAACGGACACGAAAACCACAAAATTGTCTATGTCAAAATACTTACATAAACTATAAGCTCGTAACATTTAAGTATTTTGTAGTACTACGCTCATCATACTGATACATTTTCGTGCACGACAGTCCTTCAATTACAACAATTAATATGCTAATGAAAAAAAAAACTACAAAAGCAATTTATTGATTGCCTCGTCAAATAATTCCCATTGCTGTTTGTTGTTGACGTTATTATTACAATTCTTACATAATAGTTTTTTTTATGCATAATGTTGTTTGTACATTACACGCGCAATTCCCGTGCCCGTGTAGCTTCAACTTGTAATAAGAGCTATTTATTACAATTTATTTGCGACACGTGAACGTGAGCCGTTTTAGGAATGTTCGTAGGTAATACAGCAAACAAAGAATGTTACATTCAACATAAACAATCAAGTGAGGGGAATCACACATTTTACGCATCAGAAACAAAGTAAATATTCAAATAAGATCGTTTATTCAACCATTATTTATTAAGAATATGTGTGATTGACACTTCTATAAAATGTAAATTTTAAATCAGAAGGAAAATGTTAACATTTACCTACTTACGAACAGCACGATTTCAGTTAAACAAAAACATAAGTAAAGCAAGTAGAATTAAGGATTGACTTTAAAACAAAATAATACAGCAATATATACTATAATGTAGCATAATATTGCATATGTACGTGACGTTTATCGGAGGATCGAATTTAAATAAGAATAGCCCTCAGTGGTCACAGAACCACGGAAGATGGTTGCGTGTGGCGGGCTCGGCCGCGGTCTCTCGTCACCAGATCGCCTATTCATCCGTACATGCAACCGCAATAAATAATTGTCTCCATAATTAGTTTCAATTACGAAGCGATTGTCAAAACATTAAAATAGAATGTATCGCGTGCGAACTACCATTTTACCGCAGGAAAATGTAGAAAACGTTTTTTCTGTGTTTACTACGGTCACAGCAGCCCTTTGTCCATCGTAATCACGTTTGTCACGTGTACCTAGACACATTGTGTTGCCTTTCAGATATAATGATTGCTGATGTACTGATTGCCTGCCAATCATCTCAATCTACACGTGTATAAAATTCACGACGTAATTATTGTTTACTATATGTCTCCTGTGTTTGAACCCGTTGCTCTCCAATAGCGAGACACTTTGTATCTTTTAACAACAATACATGCAGGATAATCCGATAAAATATGCACTTGGCTGTCAAGAACCAAGGGAAATAATAGATAATTGTTAGTATTGATGATAATTTTATGCGTTTTTCCCTTAGGCCTAAACGATTAGTTCTCTAAGATTATTTCCGTTGTTTCAAAGTACACAAGTTCGCAGATATTCTTCTAAAAAGTGCTGAAAATTTAGTAGTTTTAAATTTTGTTTAAACGTTACTTTTTTAAGCACATTGTTATACATTATTTTTTCAATAATTTGTCGATTTAACAGTATTATCAAAAAAGTTAGCGCTGAAATGCCATAGCTCATTTGTGGTGTGTTGTTAGGTAGCTGTATAACGTTAGTAGCCGCGTCGGAGAGGTCGAGCGTTGTGTGGTGCGACTGTCCAGGTGAACAATGAGCAGAAGTGATCAGAGGACGGTGGCCGTGGCGCGCATGTTGAAGGTCGTCAAGCGCTTCCTGCGTGCGTGACGAGCATGCGCCGTGCGACAACGTCCATTAATATGCCGCTAATAAATGACAATCCGCGTTACACCGATACACAGAAAATTAAAATGAGTCACCTCACTTTGTAAGACAAAGTACGTCCTTTGTAAGACAACTTTTCAATCACCAAAACTGTGCTGAAAGTACCCAAGTTACGGTACTTTCGAGGTGACCCGGTCACATCTTGTGTCAGCCGGGGATTTGGGGTTACGTATTATTGTTCGTCTCGCTCTATGCCTACTTAATCGTTTTTTCGCCGCGCCGTGCATATCTTATCTTTTGTGGAAAACGTAGCGGAAAGACACCTTCTCAAGAAAATATTAAGATCATCTAAATTGTAAAGTTACACCCCCAACCGTTTTATTTTTCACTTCTCAGAAATAAGTGTACAGTATGCTTGTAAACATGCGAATGTACCTAACAGTTCTCAACGTATTATCTTAAAGTTCGTCGAAATCTAAAGAGATATACGGTTCCCAGGAGGCCGCCCGTCTTCGTGACTAGAGATGGTCCGGTGTGTTGTTGACTTGAAATATGTTGTTTTTGGTCACGTTTATCTCATGGGCTGACAAGGTGTAGAGCTGTGACTTGATTCGAGGAGATATAGTGACGCACGCTCTTCAAATCACATAACAAGAACAGTGAGATAAGTAACAGTTAGTTATGCATATCGCGTGTTCAATCCCGCCGTCATGGTAACCCGCGACAGTCCTACGACAATGAGTTCTGTTGCTGGCGGTATTTTTATCTATATATTTGTACCTCTGTTAGTACCTGAATAACGTTTAAACAATTTGATCGAACAATGTGTTGAAAAAAGTTATTAACAAATTCTACATTAGCAAAATAATATTTTAAATATTTATGTATCGCATGTTAACGTCCATTGTAGGCCAGTTCCTTTGGATATATTTAAAAATACTTTAACAATTGTGTTACATACTTGTACTAGGGTCATTGTTCGGAATGGCGGCGTAGGAAATTTTACGAGAGATGTCCGTACGATAGGACATGCGTCGAATTTTTATATTGAATTAATCGATCGGCGAGGAATGATGAAAACAAAGGATCAGGCAGGTTCCTCGCACTTTCTGGGGCCATTGTTCTTCGTTTAAGCATTTGCCGGGAGAATGAACCTCCATATAAGGGTACCTTAATCATAACAGTATTGAAAATGACAGGAAATGCCAACACTAATTTGTAAAGCGAATAACAATCTACGTGTCACGTGACTATGAAGTGCAATGACCTACATTTTTAAATTACAATTGAGTATATTAAACTGTAATTCTTGGATGCCTACTAACATTTTGATTTCGTGACCCGATCCAATGAAGTACGCACGGCATTCGCCTGCAGTTGCGTATCCTAGTAACGAACTCAGCATTTCAATACTTCTTTCTTGCCTTTGTTTTCACTTCCCATTCTACATTAGTTTACCACGTTTACTACCACCAAAAGTTGTAAATTTGCGATCGTAAACCAAGACAAGAACATACTTACAATTTTATTTTGTACTTAGTCATATGACAATGACGTTATAAAGGAAATTACCTGCAGAATTTAACGTGTAAGCGCGGTTCCTTAAGTTACGACGGAATTTCCAAGTAACAAAGTGACAATCATTTAGACACGTTAAAAACAAGTCAATACCTCGTACTTTATACCGTGATTGTCAACTTTTTTAATCATATACGAAAACCGGTCTTATATAATTATGTTACGTCAATAGCTTTGCGGCGGACAATCCGGACACTTTTTTACTAGGACTGCGATGACTTTCAAATAAATAACATTTAGAAAATCACATCACTAGGCGAACAATTAAAGAAAAGTGTCAGGAAAAACCTTAATTGGTAAAACTTGTAAGGCGATTACATTTGTTGACATGCGATCGTTAAACTTTGTACTTTGATGTCCTTAATTTATACGAATAAAAAAAATAATTACAATCGACTTCGAACTCCTATTCTATCGACAGAAATAAAAGTTCATATTTGAAGCTGTTCATATTTGATACTTTTGTACGATATATCTGAGTTTTCTTTTTGCATTCATTATATTTATGTATGTAATAGCCATATACAATATAGAAGCGCTTTGGATACGGTGGATTGGATTGTAATTTGTTAGTTCGGTACTGCAATGAATATAAGTGAGAACTTCTTTAACTGCTTCCGTGCTACGTTCGAATGACAGATTAATCTGACTACTTATGATCCTTAAATAACTGTCATTTAGTTTATTGCTGGCCTAATTATTATTGAGGTACTTACTATTACTTTGTCTTAATTTTCATATGATTGCTAAAGATTTAATAATATATCATGCTATTTTTCGAATCGTAAGGTAAATGATGGTCACATTTATTTTAGTGTACATGCATTCTATTTGGATTTTATCGATCCTCTTTAATACATTTCAATAGTTATTTTACGACTTAGTCTCAAATACGTACAAGTATTTGCAGTGGCTAAAAGAGAATTAGAAGTATGCTGTAACTAAATATTTACTCGACGAATATAATTCAAAGAATAGAAAAAATATTAGGATTTACACGGATTACAAGTTCTACTAGCATTGAGTAAGAGACTCGAAAGTGTAAACGGGTTAGTGGAGCGCGCCACCTTGACACCGCTATGGCTTATCAGACTCGGTCAACATTTATATCAAATCAATATCAACATACTTATATTGTAGACAATTATTTTATTAATCATTGAATTATTAATTACAGGTATTATTTTCGTAAAGTACATACAGCTTATTAATTAAACGTAAAAATGTTAGCTATTATTTTGTACATGAGGTATCAATATTCGACGACCTAGTAGTAGTTATCTTGCCATCGAAACGAGAGGGCCCGGGTTCGATTGCTGTACATTTTAAAACGCTAACACATTGACATGACAAATAAATGTTTCTACTCAGGAAATGTCTAATTTGTTTAGTTCAAGCCATCCGCGACACAGGGAATCTTACTGCAGGCTATGAAGGTTAACGTTTATTATTACATAAAAAATATAAATATACATTAATGATACGAGTATTAAGAGAAAAACAAGTTTGTTTTTTTGTCGATAGAATAACGGGAAAATTGACAAACTACTATGTCAAGTTTGAGCTGCAGCGATAATAAAAGAATAACAAAAACAAATTCAATCACAATCAAAACACGAACGTTTAGTCACTATGCGAACGCGACGTGCTTGATGTATCAGCACAGGTCTTCCCCTTAAGATATCTATGGTCGGTGCTCTATGACCTAGAACTTGCGGGCGCGACTGTTTGTGAGTCACGGCTTCTCAGAAACCGAGACATTGCAGTTTCCTTTCGAGCCCCATCAGAAACGACTGAGTCACTATAGGACACCGACCTTACGGATTTATGTAATAAGGCTCAGTGCATTTCCGCTTCAACGAAACAGAATACTATACGTCAATAGTATTAAATGTATTAAAAACATTTATTAATTTTAGGACTAGTCAAGCAACTGTCAATAACAGTTATATTGTTATTACTATATTACCCATTAATGACAGTTTTAAATAATGTATCTGTCATTAATCTTTTGATAAATGATCTACTAAGTGAGTGAAAAAAGAATAAACCCTATGACTTATTATTAGTTGTTAGGCAACTGATTGAATATATAGCTCATTGAAAACGGTTTTAAATGTTTTGTGTATACCGTATTTAGTAAATAATGTTTAAAGAGTATTCAGGAGCACAAATCCTTTTAGTATTATATTATAATAATATTTTCTGCTTGCTCTAACTACCAGTAACCATGACAATATGTTCATGTTTAAACTTAAGACACAATATTGTGTTACTTAGACTAAAATTAATTATATGTGAATAAGTTTTAAGTTATTTTTTGTTAGTTACTGAGTATGTTACGTTGTTTGTTATTTTCCGTTACAATTAATTTCATTATTATTATATTTATTAAATTAATTAATACATAAGTTCATGAGCACTCGAGTGTATTTACGTCAATGCACCAGCTAGATATAATTACGGCTTACGGCAAATTTATATTCTACACGTAATAGTAGTTAATGGTAAATATTTAAAATGACTGATTCACAACCAATAAGTTGCCTTGGTTAACACATACAACACGAATGACGCAGCCATTGAAAACGTATAATGACCAATAAAAAGGTATATACACACATAATATGTTTGTAATGACTCACACATTCGTATTACTAATACGATTTGCGGAGGTCGCGCTATCATACAACGAAACTCGAATCGAAGATCTTTTTATCTTAGTTGCGTTATATGCCGGTTATGAATGAATGCTATCACGTCACGCGTGTGTTACTACATACGATACTACAGAAAAAGGACTCGGATTTAATATAAAATATGTATAAGGAACTAAATAACGAGAAAAATGACTCAGTTCGACCCACGGCAAGATCATTTCCGATTTCGATTAATGATGTAGGTATATCTTGTTCACTTATCGGAATTTACACAGAGTTACTCATCCGATTGAAGTTAAGTTTTTGCTGCACCGTTATTTGTAACAATTTAAACTTTCCGTACTACAGACTTATAAAAATAAGTGGCGAATTTGAGTAGCGTAAAATTGAATCTGTTTTTATAGTACTATCTAATAATTCAAGTTTTAGAACGAATATAGAAGAATACTGTGCAAGTATTATTTTTTTTCTATTAAAATGTTCTAGATATAGGTAAATTAAGCGATTTTTTATTATTTGTTGATGTATGTATCCTGTTTGTTTTATTTAAGCATTTTTGAACATCACTATCGCTATTATTCTTTTTAATAAGAATTCATAATAGCATGGATTTGTCTCTATCCATTATTATAAGCTAAATGATCCCACAATCATTTTGATACCTAGAATATTGTATTATGAATGACAAATATTGTTTTTCTAATTTAGAATATTAATAATTTAATTATAAGACTTTTAATTAGAAACTACACTTCCGTATTAGGATGGCTTGTATTTCGGATAATGTAGACAATGAAAAATGAGACAACTAGGGAACTTCGAACCGTGATATATCTGCCATGTAAAAATAGGCTGGGTCATTATCAACTGGATGGCAAAATAAAGGGCCCGAGTATTATTTTAGTTATTCGTAGTAATCCTAGTAGGTAGTTTAGATACTCATAGTAGCATAAAAGTCTTTAATCTAATAATGATTGCAGGTACTGTAAAATATATTTTACTCACCATAGCCTTATCAGTGTCTCCGAAGGCCGGCGCTGCACTACTCCTACTAAGGAAGACGAGCGCTGCCATACTCCATAATATCCTTAAACTACTTCTCAAATTGATAAACGCCATTCTTCTTGTTGATATTCTTTCTATTATTCTTAGTCTAAATAAGCTCATTTGTTCTTAAAATCTATATTTTATATCAAAATTATTGTCTTCTATTTGAGCTAAATGTCATTCTCTTTAGTAAAAATATCTCTTAACCAATCGGTTACAAATATTTATCTAAAATTTTCATTGATCTATTTATTCTCTGATATGTTGACTGCAAGGCACCTTGTTTTAGAATCTGAAACAAAAGTAATATTGTTGTATTAAAAGATAATAATATTATATATGATCTTTACGTAACTAATCACTGTAAAGGTCAGAATACCAAAGACGTCATATCCGCTATGATTCATTCATTTTATCTTTTACTGTACAACACTAGCAGTCATGTCGTTGATAAATTTTACTTAACTTGTTACACACCTGATTAATTTACTGGATCAATTGTAATATTAAGATTATCTAAATCATATTTCATAAGACAGATGAGAAAATAATGCGAATTTTCAGTAGTATTTTCTTATCTGCACGTATGATAAAACTGTAAACTGGCTGCTGCCTGTACATGACAATATATATATAAATATTCATAAAGGGAGCCTTTATATACGCAAGAGAGTCCAAAACACTGCTTTTTCATTTTGTCTGTTTGTCTTTCTATCTGCATGTCAGTATGTTTGTGCACGCGAATCTCAGAAAAGGCTTGAATTCTTTTATTTAAATCGGTTAATAAATAAAGAAGTTATACCAAAAACTACTGCACAGAATATGATGAGATTTTGAAGGGTTCTAGTTTATACATAGGGTACTTTTAATCGTAATCGAAATATATGCGTACGAAATTGCAGGCATAGCTAGTTGTAGATAAAGTCATAACTAATATTAGAAAATCATATCGAAAAATTTAAGCGCAAATTTAAATTTTTGACGTCTCGCTTATTAGACAAAATGTTAAATTAGATACATATATTGTAGTAAATAAAACAATAAATTGATATATTCGATCCTTGAAAATTTACAAAACTACAGTTAAATTATTAAAAAAAAAATACTATTTAATAATCCGATAATGTTCGTATTGTATTTTTCGTACAAAACAACGACAAAAGTAATAGAAATAATCAGTCTAGTAGATGAGATAACAATCAACCATGTGACCAGTGACTAGTGGCCAGTGACAGTGATGACCCAGTTAAAAAGAGGGCTTGTCTGCGAACACTCACGATATAAAAGATAAATTGTTACACGTTGATTGTCACTTGTCTAAAACATAAACATGTAATTGTACGTAATTCCAGTGTCTAATATGTTAGATAAACTTTTTTATTTTATATTTCTACTCAGTTACTTGAACCACGAAACCTTGTGGCCAGTGTTAATTGGGTTTAAATGTAAAAATAAAAAAGAAAATTATGTTAACAGTTAAATACTTTATAAAAAAATATTTTTTTGATTTTTTTCAAATTTTTTTATTTTTTATAAGTATGGTACCATAGAGATACACTTATATACGGGAATGGTACTATGGTTAGTTGTTTGAAAATTTTAAATTTATAGTCTTTTTTTTTTATTCTTATTCCATTTGTTAAGACTGTTATTTTATAAGTATATTAACTTATTTACAAAATTATTGGCTCTATAAATAGTAGTATATATAAATAATAGTATAATAGTCAGCCTATTGTATATTACAATTAACACTAAACTACATTCTCTTATCGTTAACTAATATTAACCTGATGAATATGCACAAAATAATAAAAGTGGTAAATGTTAACTTTATAGACCATATAAAGTATATTAGATTGATTATAATAAATATTGCTTTCAATGGATTTACAATTTTCTTTCTAGTTTAGGTGTCGGTTAAAACATTTGTACATTTAGTAGTTGAAATAAAGATGAAACATTTTTTTCATGTTATGGATATAAAATAGACTTTTGTATTTTTTTTCAAAGACATTACATATTGACACACAATATATCAACTTAAGGGTTACAGCCTTAAGGCGTTCTAGCGTCGATATAGTGTTGTCCATAAAGCTACTACAGGGCATACATAATATATAAGAATCTATAAAACATTGATATAATGACAGTCTTCTACTCTCTCTTCGCTCATTTCTTATTGAAAGACAACCTTGTGTTTCGTGTTAACAGTTTGTACGATTCAAATTGATATTGTCTATAAAGACACTTCACTTTTGTCTCGATTAAGAACACGGTTAATTAAATCAAATATAACGATCTTGACGCACTCAACTGCTATTCATTTATCATATTTTTTATTAATATTAATTGGTTTGCGATATGATCGTCTGATAAATCAATATATACAGTTTTTTAGATAAATAATCATAACCAACAAATATCTCGTTAAAATCAAAGTATGCGTGTTTTTTGTAAGTAATTCGTTACGACGTCCATGATGGTAAATGATCAGGCTATCAGACGACATCAGTAGCGCTAAACGCATCATCAACATGTTGCTAAGAAAAGCGGAAAAATCTCATTAATACTGGCTCTCTGGAGTGTAAACGTAGGACGTATGACATAATTTTACAGTCCATTTTTAAAGGTTATTACGGATACGGAGTATCGTATTACCATGTGTGTACCATTGGAAGTAATCTGGGCAGAACAGAGACTGCTGACCTCTTTCAGAAAATTCTGGTGCGAAAACTATGTACGATGTTCAGCAGAGTACACTACACGCAGGGGAGGTCTATGATTTTGTACCATGATAATCAAACTTCGCAAACCGACTAACTGCGGTGGTCGCCAGTGGTGTCGCAGCAATTTTCCGCTCACCGAAGCGTGTCGGCGGAGGTAACTACGGTTTCACCGACATTGGAGTCAGATCTTACCTAACTTCATCTAAACAAACTTTTTACTATACAACTCTTACCTTATAAACAAGTATTGCAATAAAAATTTGCGCCGAAAATCAACCTGTTCCCAATTATGGTTTGTGAAATTAAATAAATAATCGGCGTCTAATCAATCTGACCGTACAGAGAGAGAAAGCCGTTACCCAAGAATAACATTGAACTAAAATAGCGTCAAATACGATTATTTATTTCAATTATATTGCGTTTTCGCGATAAATAAGTTGTTAAAATCAAGTTGAATTCAACCGTTGACCTACTAGTAGTGAAGCTTTCATTGTAAATCTTATTTTTAATAACAAATGTTGTAAATGTATGTAACAAATGTTGTAAATGTATTAGTAAATTTGATTAGTGAGTTATAATATATACTAATTCAATTCATCTTGTATTTACATTTCGATCTGAATACCCATGGTCAAAATTAAAGAATTACAAAAGTTAATATAATTTTTTAAATTTATTTTCATTAAACATTAAGCATGATGATTATAATAGATAAACAATTTGAAAATAAACGCAAAATGGTTATCAAATATTTATTTATTATTATTATTAACTACTTATTACTGATTGTCTTCTTACAAGAATGTAAAGTTATGAACAAATATAGACTATGTGAAACTCAAAATGTTATAGTGTATATATAAAAAAAAATTGTGTATTTTTTTTATAATATTTTTTTTAATATATTCGTACTACGCTATAGTCATTGTTTTGTTTTTTTATTGGGACATCTAATATTATACGAATTGTAAATAAAGTACTGGTGGCAAATAGACTTGTTTTTGTAATGTGCCATTGTTAAACGCTATGTAATTACTTTGGCAAGTTTACATCGATCTATTGATCTTTAAGTTATCTAATTAACTTATTTGTTCAGGCGAATAATCGATAAATAATAATGGAGGTAAATACCAAGTCTTTGGTGATAAAAAGACGGAAAAGCCTATCTTATTTGCCCCTAACTTTAGATAGCTATGTAGGTATTAGGTACATCGTATGTGTGGACAATACCTTGTTTATTTTTATCATATTTGTCTTCAATTTTAGACATATATTATGGACGGATATGACTTGTATTTTATGAAAGGAATCCCTCATTAATCACAAACTTCTTTTTGTATCCCTTTGTTGTGTTTTATTGAATATGTTGTTCTTGTCTTGTGTATTCATTACCTGTCTTAAAAGTAACGTTCTAACGATTATTGTATATTTTGAAAAACATAATTACGAGGCAATTAAGACACTAAAATAAATTTTAATATTGTTCTTAATTACTTAATTTATTTTTATTACAATATGGACAATAATATAATAAGGAGAATGTAATGTCTTATGATATTTTCTACCTTTCTATCATGAGAGCTAGAGAAGATGTGATAGACGTATAAAAAACAAGAAATAAAAAAATACTGTATTAATAAATGAATGTATATAAACAAATTAAATACACATGACAATAAACGATAAATATAATTACAAACAGTATACATAATATGGAATAGAAACTTATAAGAGATGAAGAAGTATCTTAAGGTCGTAAAACATAAATGAAGGTTTAACTGAAATTTCGAAGCGCAAATCGTAACTGAATTCAATTTATATATAGGATCTAAAATACAATGTCTGAGAGAGTAGAACAAAGTGCTTGCATGCGACAACATAAACGGCAAGGCGTTAGAATGTTAATTAGTCGGCTCTGGCTGTCAGTCGCTCTCTCGGGGTTACCGTGCAGATTCTCATCGCGACCCTGAGATTCTTCCTACTTCCGGAACCTCGTACACACTACTAATTATATATCAATCTCATCACATGCAATGGGTCCTAGCGAACTTGTCAATGACAAATGTATACGTTGAAGCGCTATGACAGTTTTATATTCGGTTATATTACTTGTAGCGAATACAGCAACAAAAATACGAAGATTTTTACGGAATTTAAAAAAGGAAGTGAATTCTTGAAATATATAAAGTTCTGTAATCATCTCATAAATCACGGAACTAAAACTTTATCCTCTACACATAATAAATGTTTTAAGTTTTCTTCAATCGGGTAGAAATACGTCTGGAAGGTATTAAAAAGTCTTATTGCATGACTACATCATAATAACTTCGTATGAATATATTGGCCTGCATTCATATTTCACTGCAAGTAATGACTTCATTTGTTAAAAACATATACTTACTTAAAAAATCTGTTAACTTTGGCTTTATGGAAACATTTTAGTCAAAATATAGTGTGAAAAATACTCTCAGTAAAACTATTCACATTTTCCTTATATTCATTCATATTCACGGTAATACAGCCGCTTCCTCATGTTTGTGGTCATAATATCAATGACAATAACATGATTCATTTAATAAACAACTGCCTTGTTTACATTGTATAAGTTTTAAAAGAGAAGAAAATAATTTCAAATAGACTATTTATCAGACGTTTATCAAACAGCTGATACAGGACACAAGCAGCGTATATCGGCTTTGCGTTACGAGCCAAAGAATGTCATATAATGAGTTCATATACTCAAAAGATCAGGTGTTATCACGTAGATAACATTAAATGGCCTTATCCGCCGAATTTATCTGATAACGTTACTGGCATACGTTTCTATGTGTAACTTATTAAAACATTGTTTTGTAACCTGTGCTCTGATTTTATTATATCAAGAGGCTGCAAATAGATGTTACTTAACTTTACAAGTAGTTTGATACTGTGGTCTATTGGTTTAAGTTATTTACCGCGACAATAGTTAATGTTCATTATATTTATGATAAGATTATTGGCGTTGTGAGAAATCGCTGAAGAATTACAGTTAGTAGTCATAACTTATTAAATAGAAAACATAATATAACTACTGTTACACAAAAATATCATTCGAGGATATGATCTCATTAACAAAGTAAGAAACATGTGATAAAATTATAGAAAATACTAAGTACTTACATGCCTGTAATCTATTCTTTGGAGTTACACGCAATCCTTACTAGTTGAAACATGGAAGTCTTTTTCACTGGTGCGATCACGTTCGGAGTTTCAGTGCGTTGATTTTTCTCTTTTCGTTGCATGGGGCGTGTTGTAAAAAAATGTGGAAGCACACCGGCACTCGAGTCACCAAATGTTCCGCGATGTTCACTTTTTTCTTTGCAATTACACGAAATTTCAAAGAAAACGTGTGCGGAGACAAATACGCGCGCGATCGTGGTGCGCGTGGCACAACCTACCGCAGGCCGCGACTTAAAGCGAGTGTGCGGCGCGGCATCCGCTCCCACTTATAAAAGGCTCGACCGGCGCGTACCACGTGCCTCGGAGCCTCCAACAATTGCCGCCCGCCTTTTGCCCAACCGAACTTAATTTTACAGAAAAGCTCCTTACATTCGTAATCTACCATTTCATTACACTGATCGACGAAAAAGAATGTGAGCCAATTACATTTAATGACCGATGATTCACGTGAAAAAAATTTGATAGGGTATGAAAATTAATGAAAAATAATAATGGTAGATTTCTTAGTTGTGGATGGTATGGACTCAAACCCTGAATAGGAGAATTCTTCAATCAAACCTTGCGGCGACACCTGAGAGCACGTGGCGATGGGTGCAGGATTGTCTAATTTGTAAACAATTATGTATAGAAATCAATTTAATAAAAAAAAAATATATATATAACATGTAATGGTTCTATTGGGATTGCTAATGGGTATAGGTATATCTACAAACAACAAATCCTGAAGAAGTTAAAATACTACTGGCCACTTATTTTTTCTTGATAATTTAATTAAGATTAACAAATTATAAATAAACACAGGAAACAATAGCGCATCTATAATAAAATGATAAAAAAATATGCATATAATAACCAGTAGACATTAAGAAAACTATAAGATTGTTATCTTAACTAAGTCTTATAATTTATTGCCTATATTTCAATATTGTTCACGTGTAGGCATTTATATCATGTATATTAAATAACCTCGCATAAAATTACCATTTATGTACTACGCTATAGGTGGTATATGTTTTTATTACAGTCACACATACTATCAATCTTATACTAGTCTTTTCTCTACTCACGTATGTTTGACTATGAAATTTTTAAAAAATTCGTGGTCTATATTAAACAATTCTGTCGGTAAAATACTGTATACTAGACCATAAGAATAAAGTAAAGCATTATATTGGATGTTTATGCTAATATTGTAATAACCTTTATCATAATAGTTGGTGACAAATCTAAGGTTTATCAGTGTGCACCCTACGTTGGTTTTATTTAAAATACATGTATGTATTTAAAGTACACAATATCTTCTATGTTATTTTCATAATACGTCTCACCTGGAAAATATGGCTACTTAAGTGATAAGACCGCCAGTTGTACTGAGTTCTAATAATGTATCTAGATATTATTTTGGTATACAATATGGAGGATTTTGCTATTGCGTCCAAATTTTGGCTGCTGAACACTTTGAACCTTCGATTTGGAAATAAATGGATACCAGTAAGTTATCACCTATACCATTTTTTATGATTATTTATTATCATTGCCTACCGTTGTAAATCGTTCTCATGCCGTTTCCATACTACACACACGCACACACACCATAGCGGACAAACAATACACTAATTAACTTATCATTAAAATTACCTTATAACCCAGACCTCAGCAAACAAAACAAAAAATATACATATAGCGTCACCCGATTTTTTTTTAAATCATTGCTACAAAATGAGTTCTGGCGTCATTCTAAATATTTTATAGACAACTCCCGTAATTAAGCATTTATGTCAACAAAGACCCAAATATTATACATTGGTGACGAGGCATGGCGTGTGGTGAGCAACCTTCATAGGACCTTTCGAGGTTGTGACGAAGCCATTGTCTGCGGTGACTAACATGAGGGTGGCTTCCACGAGAGGTGGTGGATGGTGAAGTCACCGTCGAGGTCAAGGACGGCATTGTTCAGAAGGGCTTTGTGTACACAAAAAACGGTATAATTCACCCAGTAATGTAGGAGTTGCTGGAATATGTTTTATTGGTATTTTTATGATATCATTTAACTATTGTGCAATAAGAAAAGTCTTGATAGTCCTGACTTGACAGTACGTAAATAAAATGATAATGTTGTATTTGATACGTTCAGACACGCATTGTCCAATTAAGTATTCCCCGAGACTCTATTGGAAATTATCACCACATTATAAACACATTTTTTCAGTCAAATGAATGTTCCTTTCTATGTGAAACCGTATTACTAGCTGGCTTTAGCTCTGCAGAGACATGACCAAACCAAATTCTAAACCTGATCCCAGCAGTGGATCGGTTCATAACTTGTGAAGACAAAAACGTAATAACCCGCATTGACCCCATATGAAAATAAATTATGAAAAACACAACACATTTCTTAGGTACTTAAGTGAAGCAAAGCAAAGTAAAGAAATACCATAGAAATTTCGATTACTACCGATGTAATATGACTAATTCATCGATCATGTGCCTATATTTATCCACGTATATGGATATGTAATTTACGCTCTTCCTGTAGTACCTTAAATGGTAACTCTTAAGGGTTAGATATTCAAGCGTGAGTCATCAATTTCTTATCTATTAAAGCGATACTTAGAAAAGTTAACAATAAAATAGAACACGATCAATCAATAAAATAAAAACAATATTTTTTAAAATCATTAACCTACTTAACAAATGTTAAATTATAATAGTACCTAGACACTAAAACACCAAAGACTTCACTGATTGACAGTTGTAAAAGCTTGTGAAAAACTATCACTAGAACTCAGCGACCGCAAGCCAACTACTTTAAAAACAATTGACGGTTACTTCTAAATAGAGTTCGCAGATTTTTAATCAAATTTTCTTATGATGTTTATAAACATATCTTAACTATACAACTACAACTTCATGGAATACAAAGTAACGTTACCATGAATACATTTCTACTTTGTTAAGGCCGCACAAATAAATTACTAGCCCAAGACCAGCCAACTCAAGTCTGTTACGTCGTCCTTGGCCACTTTTGTGAAATTTCTTCGTAGAAACGCACGTTACACTGTATTTAATAACTAGAAAAGCGGATGTTTGATTGTGGTCTAATAAAATTAAGCTCAGAAGTAACTTTTCTGTATCACGCGAATAATGAAAATGCATTTAATTATTTAATAAAAGTACAAAGCCTAGTGGTTCGAATGTTGGTTCCTCGAATGTGGGGGCGTGAGTTCGAATTCTGCACGCAGCTCTAATTTTGAAACAGGTATGTGCATAACACAAGTTAATTATCACTTAATCCGATGAAGGCAAACATCGTGAGGAAACTTGCACACCTGAGAGTTCTTCATAATGTTCTCGAAAGAGTGTAAAGTCTACCAATCCGCACTTGGCCTATCCTCCTATATTTGGATTAGGGCCTATTCCCCTCATATCGCGAGAGGAGACCCCAGCGCAGCAGTGGAACAATTCTGGGTTATAATGATGATGATGATGATTTAATCATTTTGTTATTTTAGCTCCATCGTCAAAGTATTTACTATAATCCTGTTGCCAAGAGGATCAGTCTCTAAATTAAATAGACGATCAACAATTGGAAGATTTATCTGGTGGAGTAGAGTAGTACTAATAATAAATAATACTAATAGAGTACCTATTAACATTCACAACTGCAGAAGTTGTGCTTCAAGAATACTTTTGACGATCTAAATCTTATTCTTTTGATTCGATTCTCTCTGATTGGATTCTCTCTGAAC
>DWPA01000406.1:0-25837 GCA_018251375.1 Calpodes ethlius
CAATACGCCATTGCATGACAATACCTCATGATAATATGCCATTTAAAACAAAAAATATTTATCTAATCTGTTGGTAAATAATAACCTCTAAAGTAGTAATCATTAAAAAATGCAACTATAAAATAAAACCTTTCACCTCCTTTCTGAAGTCGTTTAAAAATTACCTTTAGAGTTTCTGTTTCTTCTGTATAAACGTCGGTTGGTACTCTCTAGAGGGAAAGGCGATGCTTGTCGTTGGGGACTGCTGATGTATCGAGGAGGTTCCTCGGCGCTCTCCGACCCGTAGATACGGCGTTGTTCATCTGTTTACAATATTTAATTAGATTTATAAAAAATATTAAAGAATATTTTATAAAACGTTGCTAAGTATATGATTCCATATTAACGACACTCTGGTTTTTAATTAATTATGGTAGATTAAATCAGTATCATGACTAATTTAGTTATTAACTTTGTTTAAATTTATCGTAAGTAGAATATGTATAAAAAATAATTTAGTCGTTTAGAATTTATTTTTTAAACCAAAACATGTACTAAGATAAATCCCGATCTTTGGCATTATGATTAATTATCGATTATTAATTTTCGTGCGATATATTTATTATATATTTAAATAGGCTTTCATACATCAACATGGTATTACGTACGTTAAAATAGGATAAAAAGGGTTTTATAACCTATCATAAAGAAATAAATAACATTACTAAAATATGTATAAACGAATCATAAAATATTTTATAGAAAATATAGCTAATTGTCACATAAATTATGTGTGTATATTACGTATTTGACCTTAAAAACTGTTTTACATAGTTTGCGACATGTAAGGACGTTTTTATTTCATTACAAGAAAAGGCTTCTTTGAAACTGTGATTAAGACATTTATCGACATAATCCGTATCTATCCCGCTGTTTAGTTCGGGTTTAATCTCACAATCATACAGTTAACTAGTCTAACGCGGGTTGCCAATTTCACAAACCTTCAGGAATTTTATGAAATACTTTCAGATATACACCCTCGAAATATTTTTTTCGTTACCGAAGAAAACTATTTTATTTTTTGGAACCTGATTGTTTGGAATAAGGTTTCATACCATTATTCTACGTATATTTTACTACTACAATTATATCGACGACGCAGCAATCTTGCTATAAGTATCCAAATAGCAACTTTTGAGTAGAGCCAAAAAACTTGTAAAATATCACGCTATTCTCCATTTTTAGAACAGTGCTTTCATAAATAATATGAGACAATCTGTTCAAGAGTAGTTTGTTATAAATACAAGTAAAAATTCCTCATAATCTTCTCCTTTTTACCGACTTACAACAAATATTATGTAAAAGAAAATTAAATTACGAGCGTCGTAAGTAATTTTTAAACATCGTACAAATATAAGACGTAGATGAATCGACGCAGTATTTTTTTTCTGATTCCTACGGTATATAACTCATTTTCAGTATTTTGGCACAGGCAAGTGCTTGCCGTCATCGACATATTTAAATGCTATATTGTACTAAAAATGTAAAAAAAACGATCAACTCTTCATATTTATCATATACTAAATGTTTAAAAACAAAAGGATTTAAAATGATTATCAACATCTAAGTAAATATCTAAAATAATTTGAAGTCGTTAATCACTTGTTTAAACAAATTCAAAGAGATCCAACCTAGTAACACAAGATTTATTTTACTCGAACACAAATTAATCATCAATTATCCAACTGAACTGTTGTAAATTAAGTTGAACTTTATAGTTACATAGATATTTCAGAAACTCCAACCTTACAACTGAAATAACATTAAAGGGTTGAATGTTAAATTAATTAAAATCACGGCTAGTGAATACATAGCCTCTAGCCCTATAGAACTGAGCACCTTGTCTTAGTTTACTTAACAAATCCAGAATTTAGAATTATCCTCAGAACGTTATACCTAACCTTTGAAAGCTCTTTCAAGGCTGTATTCAACCTTCAATAGTTTCAACCCTGTAGCTTAGTTGATAATATCTCAACTACGAAGCGAAGGGTCTCGAGTTCGATCCCCGACCGGGGAAAATATTAGTGTGAAATTAAAAGTTTGTTCATTGGTTACGGGTGTAATTGATGTCTTATTTGTGTTGTCCATGCCACGCGCAATACAGAAAACCCTAGTGTGGGGATATAAGTGTATTTAGTCATGTATTGATCTACAAACAAAATCGGTCCAGATTCATTATCTTTCTGTATTGTTGTAATAACAATTTATTAATTTTTTGTGATATTCGGTTGTCTCAGCGTCCTAATCACGATTCCTGCCTCCTACTTTCATGCATTTTAATAATATTATAGATTAAATTGATTTATCTGTTTCGTGAAACGATTTAATCAATCAAAGTCTACTACTAGTAAGTAGTTAAAATAGTGTTAAAAACGTTAGTTAAAGTTATTTTTTGCACCTGGCTGTTGATCACTTGTCATATTTATTACATTCTTTGACCTCAATCTATTATATTACTTTGGAGGAATGATTACTTATTTCGAAATGAAAATGTTGCTCAATTTCACAATAATTAAATATTACATATGTATAGTTCATATTTCAAGTTGGGTTAAGCAGACCCGCAAATACATATATGTTTAAATTTATTCTTATTGTAAAACGGAAGTCTAGATTCGTAACAGACAGAATTATAATTATTAGGAAAATAACAATTCAAAATGTAATTAAGTCAAAACTATACTTATATTTATAATCATAACAAAATTTATCCAACTCTGGCGGTCACTTAAATTTTATATGAGCGATTTCATTTATTGTTGAAATTGGGCAGAAATGTGTCATTTAAATTATGCATACTATTTACGACTCTGAGAAACACCCGATGTTTCTACGTTATGACCGTTTTTGTTATCATAGATCGCTTATATTATTCATCCATCCGAATTCCGATAGTTGGACTCTATTTAACGGTAACAGGGATCAAAATTCAATATCAACAGTACGGTCCAGAAACAGCTCGATGCCTCCCTTTCGTAAACAACTCAAGATTGAATATGAAAATTTAATCGACTAATTTGATCGAAGCGAGATACCATGTTTGCGTCATCGGTCGAGTTATTAAAGACGTTACCGTATACAGAAGTACAAATATACTCGTATTTGGGTCCAAATTCTTGCACGAACTTCTATTTATTTTAACTTTGCATATTTCTTAACATTAATTAACTATTGCTTATGAAAATTGTGAGGAAACTTACATACTTAAAAGTTATACATATTATTTTTAAAGACGTGATATTTTTTTCATTCTTCTATCTTCTTTTCTGGAAATGCAATTGGGAATGCCTTTGGTATTGCTGGTGTCTATGGACAACGACAGCCTCTTATCCGATGGCCTGTCCGTTTGTCTGTCCGCTATTTAAATAAAAAAGCAGTTTAATAAAATACTAACCATCATGTTTCACTTATAATGGATTACGACTAACCTCTTACCTTCTAGGAACTCAAGTAAGTAAGCTTATCCGTGGATCGAAACTATTACAAGTTATGAAAACGTCTATTTTAACTTTAGATCTTGTAATTGATATTTCATAACTTCATATTATAAAAATCTATGGATTACCTCAAAAGTATATTCGAATTTTCTTGCGGTTTTAACAAACAAGACAGTGATTTACAAGACACTACAATTATAAGTAAATAAAGAACGCTATACACTCATAGGCTTAAATTAGGTTTCCGTATATGATGAGTACCATAGATATCAGGCGAAGACAAAATCACACACACCCATACCAAGAACAAAAACTTTAAATTCATCATTCAAAATGTTTGCCTGGCTAAGTTTCAGACCATTTGAATGGTGGCCCAGATAGTATCTATTTTGTCGCACGAGTCATCGTAACATAGGAATTTTAAGATAATTGATAAAGGTATCAGAAGTCTATGGGTGGCATGGAATGGTTGCACTACAGGCTCGTTTGCTCAATTTATAATAATAATAAATAATATGTATATTATGTAAAAATTTTATTATGATAAAATTCACAACTGAAATCTCATCCTCATCATCCCGGGGCGCTTATTTCAAATACAATGAGTGATAAATAAATCCTACTTTGGACTTTGGTTCACTTAATTTATTTACACAATATAGTTATTTATTTTTCTAATCAAGTTATTAGTAAAATATAGGCTTGAATTGACATTGTAAGGATTTATAATAGAAAGACAAGGTTATTTTAAGTACTGCAAATTAGATTATTTCGAAATTCCCACTACAGTTAACAGTCATCATTCACTAACAAAACAGGAAAACAATTTCATAGACTATCTATGAACATCTGCACAGATGAATGTGTAGTACAAAATATTTTGTAGCTGTATAACAACAGCAGTTACTCATTTAAAAATACATTATACGACTCTTATGATAATGGAACTAAAATTTACGTATCAATTGGCCATTATTGAAAGAAAAGTGATATTTATGCTTACGATTTTACTTGTATTTATTTATCTTTTAGTAAAAAAGTAGATAACTTTTAGGTGATCCCCGCTGTTGACGATAAAAGTTATGAGTAAGTATTTTCTCGAACTAAAATTCTCTCATCCCATATTCAACTTATCTTGGACAGGGTATTCCCAAAGTAGACACTATATTTTCGTTCGTAGTCGTCAATAATGTTTGGAATAGCATTGCACCTTGTCAGTTATATTGTTATATTCTATAAATATTGTTAAAAATATTCTTATCACTACTTACGTTGCAAGGTTTTAACAAATAAAGTTTATAACACGAATATTAATAGATTATTCATAAAACATTTCTTATAATTATGATATTTATTATAAAAACATATATATATATATAATTATATATATATAATTATAATTATATAAATATTGTTGACGAAGTAAAAAACATCTCGTAGGTACTAAATATACCACAGAATATAACATAAAAATGCTATAAAAAACGTACACGATTTTCCAATATTTGGCTTGGCAAGTAGATACATTAAATGATAGAAAACAGAACGCTTTTACTCAAATGTAAAAATAAGGAAAACGTCTACCTAATGTTACGAGTAGATCACTCTGGGATAAAGTAATATTTTTTGCTGTAATGAAAATGTTCCAAACCTATGTTATTACCCAACTTTCGTAGCGGCCGAAAGAAGATATATAAGGTCCCGTTTGGGTTAAAATGTGTTAGCTACTTAACTTAACTAGAGTCAAATGAATCATCATATGAATCAATCACACTTAGTTCAATCATAAAAACTATTTATTGTGTAAATAGCCAACTAACGAGCAAACGAGCGACTGCAGGAGAGAGGGACTGAGAGATATCATTGGATGACACTAATTCGTAAGTATCATCGACGTAGTATCTATCAAGAAAGAAGCGGAGAACCTTCTTATTGCTACCACTCAATCGACATACGTAAGAAGGCACATTAAGGAACAGCTAAAATTTACGATTAAATGATAACAGATTATTATAATGAACACAGAAAGAGAAAACAATGAAAAAATATAACAAAAGACCCGTATACAATACAGTCACGATTCTGCTCATACCGGCTAAACAGATCATATTTATGATTATTACAACTAAAATTACACAAAACTTTAATAAAACTTTCCGCGTTTACATACTCAAGAATTAATATCAGTGAAGCATCCTCAAGGAAAAGTATTTTTTTCTTTCGTTATGTAAACGACCTAAAATTTTCACATTTAACTGGTTCATGTCGGGTGTTTACCCACGAGAGCAGACCTCTCAACAAATATATTTTTAACTAGCAACCCCAACTCGTTTCGTTAAGGTAGGCAGTAGTCCCTAATGGTAGTCCAATTCAACCACCCGTAACTTCGAAACCCCTTGGAGATATTGAGATAGAATATTTTAAGTTACAATATTCAGCACTATCTTCGAAAATGATCATCGCACATATCGGGGTAGTTCTTGAAATTACCATTTTAAGACGAAAGGACTGAAAATTGCGTATGATTTTTTAAGTAATTATTCAATAAATGAATGGATAAACCAGAATACGGACCATTCAATAATATTTAGTCATCGGTGCCCATTGATATAAGTAACAAACTACAAATTAGTTTGAAACGATCACCGATGGCTTTCTACTACATAACAAGTGAGAAAGAAAATACTGGTTTCAAGTCCCCAGACGGATCACGTCGAGTCATTCGGCGGCTGAATCAGAAAGCCTGCTAAAACAATGTTACAACTTTGTAATAAGCAAAAGTTTAAATACGGGAAAAAAATCAACAAATATCTTTAATATGTCCACTGTAATTATGAGACATTCCCATGAAAAATTTATTGGAGACCTATTAGAATTTGTTCCATAAAGATGTGGAATATATGGATTTCCGAAACGATCCAATATATCATAATATTCATGCAGCACTTTATGATATATCAATATTTAATACAAGATTTTGACAAAGCGATATGCTCAATATATCTTATTCCCGTAAAATATCAATTAACGTATTGTGTTAAACTATGACAGAGTTTTATATTTAGATGACATCATAACAAAATGATGACAAACAGTACCATTGAATATCATAATCACAACCCAGAACTGTCACACTGAATATAATTATTGTTATTTGAAATAACACATACTAAATTATTTTATAGAACAAAAGGAGCCGCATTATATTTTGACTTGTAGGTAAATTTATTATATTTTATACATTTTAATGCCGTCAAATATGTATATTACAATAATATTTCATCTTTTTCCTACCAAAGATTAAAGAATACATTAAAAATATTAAAAAGAAAACCCTTTGCCAATTAACTGTCTCGCATATCAATTTAGAAGTATGCGATACGGCAAAGTATAGGTACAAAAAGAAACAACAATATCGCTACAAAGGAATTCGGTACAGTTACGATAGGATATATCTATACAATACACTTTTTTGGACATCCCTATACGAACCACGTAGGCAGCGTCTACGATGCGATAGATACTCCATCTTCGATCGTAAGCTTACATCGTACCAATGAATAAAACAGCTAGACAGTACTTGTATAGTGTCGAAATACAATCATCTATTCACTAATAAATCCATGTTACTAACTTTTACTGAAAACGTAATAATTACAACCCTAACTCAATTAACTTTAAAAATAGAAGCTGATTTCAAATTTATCAAATCGACAGTAAATTTACCTGTCTTCAACCGTTCACTCATTCAAAGGTACTATACTATGACATAATGCAATAAACACCAGCGGAACCATTCTACGTTAATTATTTCCTTAAATCGTCGTCATTAAGTCAAACCGTACGAAATAGTAGATCACACAGCGAACCACTTAGAGCTATTTCCCTGGAATTGCGTGATAGCAACACTTAATTTGCAAGCTCCATTTAATTTGAACTATTTTGAGGCTCACGCCGGAATTTGAATATCTGAAGATAAGAAGCTCACGCGAATAGTAACCCGCAGCGGCGTGAGCCTGCTAAATTACGCCGTATAACTAATAAATTGTGCGAGCCAACACATTCAGCCACTTTTTCGTGTGATATTGAAGATAAATTATGTCTAACCCCATGTTTTATGAGAACTGCTACGTGAAGTTACCGACAACGCAATGTTATGTCGCAACGTTAACTTTATTTCAAATCTTTTATTTAACTTACAATGTTTGTTAGATTGTTGTTTGTTAGATTATTCGTATGTTTGTGTGGGTAAAAGTTGATTGAGAAGTACTTCCTCTTATGTTACGAAGTTGAAATTTGATACATTGTTTTAGTTCCGATGACAAAGCACCTTTATGATGATTATGTCTTGATACTTCACTTAGTAGTGACTCAAGATGAGAGAATACCTTTATTGTGAACAGCACAGTTACTAAATATTTTGCACTATAGAAGCGTGTATTATTTTTTTAAAACATTAATGTATGTAAATAAATAGCTCATTGCACGCATTACCAGCTACAAAAGAAAGAAAAGAAATAAATATTAAACTCACTTTTTAGTCCACGTAATATAAAATGTCGTTTGTCGGCTGACTCAAGGAAAAGAACTAGTTAGGCAGGGTTCAAAGAGAATAACAATATCAGCAACAATATTATTTTACTTAATAATAGAGATGGGGGTCAAAATTCTGGGCCACCCCAAAACGGTGCGAAAATTTGTAAACCTAAAACCACAAACATTTTATGGGGAGATTGTCCCCACTATAAGGGCGAATAAACTTTAGCGTGACATTTTACTTTCACACAAAAGGTGATCGCTCCATAAATCCGAAAGAAAGAGTAACGTGAAACTTTTTTCCTAGCCATTATTATAAATCATCAGTTGATGTTTATATTTTTCCATACGAAACAGTCTTTATAAAGTTTTTCTATTATATCCTATTTGTACAATGTTTTAGCTCCCAAAAACTTCGCTTTGTTCACTCAGAGTTCATAAATTATTATAACAGGAATATTTTAGCTATTATAATATATTTTATTACATGTAGGTCATACTAATGTAAGTTATAACTTGAGCGAACAAATAAGTATCTCTTTAAATGTACTATGCATTTTAGTACATTTTTTGCGTTCGCCTAATGATTCGTGTTGTGTAGTTCATTATATAGCAATTTGAATAAGTTTATCAAATATGAAATAATTAATTGAACTTGACAAGATCTTTGCGAAGAAGTAGATGACGTATTCGTGATATTGGTTTATATATTAATTATTCTATTGCTAATTCTATATAGCTATTCAGATACAGGTGTTTAAGTTCTCGACACAATTACAATAAAAATATATTTCTTTTTAGTTTAAAAAAGTATTTTTTTCTAAATTAAGAGACATTTTTTTATTGTACCGGATGTTTCGATAAATTTCGAAATTGTTTTAGTATTCTCTCACGGCTAAAATGTTCCGGTAAAGTTATCATCTTTAGTACTCTTGATAGTCTTGTTCCTAGTCAAGATACCATCAAGGCTAAAATTAAATTTTGATAGTTGCTGAACCCAACTTCGGTCCGCCCGCGGCGGGCCGCCATCACCACAGCTATTTCTGCCGTATAATAATTGTCTAATAAACAATTGTGTTCCGATCTGAGGGGTGTTTAGTTGCCGGCTTCATTTATACACGAACCGACTTAAAGAGGACATCGGGTATTAGAAGAGTGAAATATATGAAAAAAGCTATTGCCTTTCGTTTATTACAAGATTTGATAGCCTAATGATGTAAAAAAGAAGAATAAGTGATGTGACAATTCTTAAAAATAATATAAAAACAGAGAATTCGGTTTGCCACACGACTGCAGAATAATAACAAATTTAAGTACTTATTAATACCTAAAATTGATAGGGATTACTTACTAACTACAATCACTCCTACAGTTCTATTCGAGGATGTCACAGATATCCATTGACAGTAAGAAAATATGATACTGAAAACTTGTAAACGCTATCCTCATCACACGATACAAACACGTCGAAAGCTTTAGTGGTGTTTTTTATAATTACAAACAACAAACAATTATTCATAGTTAATTGGATTACATCTGGCAGTACTTAGCGCATTAAATAGCATGCTAAAATATGAAACATATTTTTAACGCATCAGGAAGCAGATTTAACAGAAGGATCAAACACCTTTGTAGAAATGTCTGATAAAATATTTGTTTTCTTACAATGTTTTCACTAAAGTAAGTAGCTGATAATTAATTTTTCATTCACTAAACATACTAAAAAATAAAAAAAAATACGGTAACTTAAACATTTCTTTACCATGCCCTATCCAAGGATTATATAGGGAAAGTTTAGTGATATTCTATTGAACTTATCTAACCTCATTGCACAGAATAGAGATAGTAGAGAACATCATGGATTCAACGTAAGCTTGTTTATCTAAAACAAATTAAATGTACCTCCTGAAAGCGAACCTTGTTCTTAAACAATGGTTCGTATTAATACTTTCTTGTTCCGTTCCAGTTACTTTTGTTTGTAACAAAAGTAATTTAAGTATCTCGTAGTTAAAGTTTGTGTCCATTTTGAATTTGAATTAAAGTACATTAATGTTTCACTCGATAACTGACAGTTAAGGAGACTTGTAAATTAAGATGACATTATTCAATATTTTTTTTTATGTACTTATAGCTTAAAAGGCCATACACATTATACAGAGTGAATATTTTTCTAGTAACCTTAGTAAGTAATCTGTAAAAAATCAATGAGAAATTTGCCGTAATTGTCTTCTCGGTCAAAATGAAGCACCACGACCTCTCTCTTCACTTCACTCTTGGACTTAAATATGGAAAATAAAGTATTTTTATCCCGTAAATAAAGTATCTTTGTAAACTCGGCTATACAAAATCAAAACAAAACCAATACCTACTCGTAGCTCCTAATTTCTGGCAAGGCTTAGGTATAAAATAAAAGCAGACAAGCGTGCTTATATAGTGTGTGTAGTCGTTAAGTTACGCAAGCCATTAGGAGAACGCTAATGGAACGACATCTGAAACGAGACGGTCCGTCCGCTATATAGCTTATAGATTTCGTCAATATAGCGAATAGGTTTTGTCCATTTTATCCTAATTGCGAATGTTCGAAGCTTATTAGTTGGACTGATTGAATCAGATATGTTGCGTGGTTGATTTCTGTTCTGTACTTATTTATTGGCAACGTCATAAAAAAATATGAGACAGAAAATACTGATACATACTAATACGATACAAAATACTTTGTCAATAGTTGCGTTAAGATTTTACCAAAGATGTGCCAGGAAGCGACGCGGCGTGCGAGGAAAATATCCACCAATAGGATTACGTTAACATGAGGCTAGAAATATGAAGTAATCCTATTGGTGAATTGCTTCTTAACCCGTCGTCTTGCTACCTCGCAAGCTTTTGGTGAATTTTCATCCTTACTCGAGATAGAAATTTCAAACACAATCGTTACTTTCCGTGCCTTACAGAGCACGTTAAGCCATCGGTGCCGGTAAGTATACACACCAGGCTAATGCCATGTTACGCATGAGTTTATCAGAACGCTCTTAGACTTTACAATTAATAGAAGTGTTACTTTAAAACACGTATTCCTCCCATGTCTT
The DNA here is from genome assembly GCA_018251375.1 of Calpodes ethlius. NCBI lineage: Eukaryota > Metazoa > Arthropoda > Insecta > Lepidoptera > Hesperiidae > Calpodes > Calpodes ethlius. The sequence continues at coordinate 11,096 of DWPA01000406.1, forward strand.
TTAGTATTAATTCTTAATAAATTGAAGACTAGCGACTATGATTTCTTAAAATTACAATAGGTTTTTAACAATTATAGGTTATTGAAGCAATACATGTATCTAGATAATCAATGTTTTGAACAAAGACGTAATGTTTATAAAAATATTCAGTATATTGTATTAAAAAACCAGTCAATTGGCTGACGGACTACGCGAAAATGTAGCAGCTTCATAATTGAGCTCAATGACCACTACTCGATTACGTAGAAACTCTAAGAAACCTTAAGTTTTATTCTAAAATTAATCATATATACTTTTTACGAGAACGTTTTCATATTTCGACCCTTGATTCTAACCCAAATAAGCATTTAAAAGATAAACATTTCACAAAGGGATTCCTGAATCAGAAAACGGTCTCCACAAACCCATAATATTATTGAAAGACCTTTTCGCCTATACCCCGTATTATAAGGTTGTGGAGACAAAAAAGCTCTTCTCCATTTACCGTCCATCCGAAAATATCTTTTTTTTAAGATTACAATCTGCTACTTTATCGGTGTAATAAATATGAATAATCTTGACGAATTAAATCTTTCTACTTCTAATAGACTTTGTGCTTTGCTGTGGACGAACGCTGGGGACCTACCACCATCTTTTTTTTAACCATCATGATATAAGAATGTACTCTAAGCTTATGATAACATAAGTCAAATTCATACCACGACCTCTTCAAAATAATGTTGTTTCAAAATTGTCCAGAACGAATCATATTGCCTTACTGTCTATTCCCTGATAGGAGAACGCCGGTTTATTTACGTCTGTTCTGAAATATATTTTATCGTTACATAACCAATGTAAATAATTATGCTTATTATTATGAGATCGTAGTACGAAAATGCGTAAGATTAGAATAATACTGCTATAAGAGATGGCGGTAGGCGGACTAATATGAAGAAACTCTAAGGTTTCTGAATTGACGACGCAGCCCTAAAACCGGAAGGTTCGACAAAGCGAGTGAATAGCATCTTGCACGGAAATATAAGATGTGTTAGTTGGTATGTGTACTCATATTATTAAGTCATACAAGTTTACCACAATAGTTAGGTTGTGTAATCATAAGTTCTCGAAATGCCCAAGTTTGTATAGTTGTACCTCACCTGCACCTAGGCGTCTAAACTATTAGAATCACTCCAGCCAGATATATGAGAACTTGACGTGCTCAATGTTAAACAAATAATTATGCAGCACAAAATAGAAGTTTAAATCGAACGAATTGTGAGTATAATTCATAGCATTCTAATTTTAATCTTGTAAAATGAAAATATCATATGTTTAACTTATTATAGTTTACTTGATCATTATAACTGAAATTGTAATTTATTTCGGAAATCCACCTACAAAAACGATTACAGTGAATACCCTTAACAATGAGTATGCAGTCTATTCACAAACAAATTCAGCGCTTAAAAAGCGTAATGGGCTATTCAGTGCATAATAGCCGGTCTTCAGTGATAATTTCTCATTAAAATACTTGCAGTTGAGGCTAATGGAGGCAATCATCGCCAAGCCGCCTCCGGATAATAAAGTGATAAACTCTTTTTGATTGGATATAATTTCGTTTTACTTTGGAAAATAAAAAAATCATATCGTTTATAATTATCATATTTAGGTAGATGTTAGATGGGACTGTTCAGACAATGTTATTTAATACTAGATACCCGCCTCAGATTCACATAGTTTTAGTTTAAAGATTTTTATTTCTCATAAGAAACACAACTTTTCACTTAAAATGAGATAAAATGATCTAAAGCTTAAAGCTAAACAGGACGCATAAATTTAACCTCTGCGGCAGGGAAGGCGATATTGGGATCTGTAGCTATAATATTTTTTAAATTAGGAATATAAAGAAGGAAATAAGGTAAGGCATAGTACATACGTAGTTCTTTACATAAGTAGTTCTTAAGCTTAGTTGTAATTTTACGGCGAAAGGTCTAAAGGTCAAGGCTTGCGGATTATTTTATGTACATCCAAAAAGGTTTGTTAAAGAAAATATTTGATACCTTGCAATTGAAAATTTTAGTAATTAAGGGGTCTATTGGGTTGATAAGCAACAGTTCCTCTTACTCTCAGCAATACTTCTTCTAAATTATATTCTATCGCCGTTGCTTGTGACTTTAGTCTTCCAGAAGTAACTTATTTTATGCGAGAGTAATTTACTTGTTAACAACAACAACATCGAATAATTGACAAGTGTTGATAAAGAACTTGTCCACAAATTTTACAAGTCCTTTATTTAATTTTGAACCGTAAATTAATATCACATAAAATTTTGAACCTTTACCCCTTAGGTGTTAGATTTACGCAAACGTTATAAAACGTGTATAAAACCTCTATTATACCTTTTTGGCTGTAGTTATATCAAAAAACTTTCATTTAGTGGGTACCTATTTCATAAAAGGTACCCATTGTCCAAATGTCATATAGTTTAGGTTCTGCGTAAAATGAATCAGCTACCATGTTTCTTTATTATTATGAAGGGATGACATTTTATAATTCATCGTACCTTTTGAATGGAATGTCCTATTTAAATAATTCAAAAAGATATCTACGGGTACTGAAATATTCCTGAATACAAAGTGATTTATTTGGATGAAGATTAATAACAAGGAACGGCTAAATGATTTAGTTTCTCAAAACGATTTGATTCACGTAAAAGAACAAAAAAGAATTCATATTTCAAATTTGGAACAATGCTCATCAAGATCGATTGAAACAAAAAAATAAGATTAATTATACAGAGCCTGGACAACAGACCTTTGTTCGCTTTTTTTTTATTTTGAGAAACCGATTATCCAAAAAGGTCCATTTTTAATTATATAATATATTTATTTGTTAAAAATTTTAATGGCAATATGAAACATATAAATATACCAAAGAACTAAATATTAATAATTAATTCGCTTCTATAAATTAAGTTATATATATATATTAAAATGATTCTTATCTTAAACAAATGCAAATAGTTATATCTCTTACTCTACTGAAAAGTATTCAAGCATATAATGACACCGTAATTATAAAATTACCCAATTTATTATCAATGGTTCATGAAAGTGGAATCATGTTGCTAATTGATGATAATGATCATGAGGTCATATAATCAATATTTATTGTTAATAATATGTTTTACGCAATAAAATTTAAGTGATCGAGCATTTAATTGAAATTGTAGCTGTAATTAATGGATAATATATAGGTAAACTACATACCAATACACAGAGAACAAAAAGGATTGCAGATGTTTTATTTTGTTTTTTCAGCATCGAGACTTGGTAAGCATTTATCTGCTTTAGAATTAGGATATTCCGATTTCAAATTACGATTTTTGTCTTTTTTTTTTTGAGTAAAGTATTGATTTTTAAAGTCAAGCTGTAATCCAATCGGTAAAGGTACGAGTAGCAAGTGATTCTGTATATAATATTTAGAGTAAGTTCAAAGGCAGAACAAAAAATTTTATTCCCGGTTATGACGTATACCTTGTTTTTATTAGCAGGAGCAAGCACATTTATTCGTATTGAAACAACAAATTTCATCATGACTATCGTCATCACAGAATCAACGGTTTGAAAGCAAAATTAAAAAAAAGAACATCACAGACTGAGTCAAATTAAATTTTGCTCCAGGCTTTACTGTGTTCTTTAAAACCAGTGACCTAAATTTACTTCGATTTTTAGTTTAGACACATAAGAATAAAATTCGCTTCTTAAATTTGGCAATTGGCAATTTTATACGCATCAAAAAATACATTTGATGTTCATTAATAATTTCATTAACCATCGTAATATTCCTTCTTGTATTATCTTAAGTAGCTTAATTACATACATTTTCCCTAAAGCAAGTAGATAATCTTTAAACAACATTTAATTACATTACTTAATGCTGAAACATTTCGCTTTGTTTCGTGCCAGTGTTACGACGCACAATATTGTATTTACTCTGCGCATGAAATTGAGAAACTTAAAGAATCCTGAGTGAGCTTATTAGCGAAAATACAGATGAGGAATTCCTTAAATTCGAATGAATTACTTTCTGCCGCGCAATTATAAATGCTATAGTAAGTAAATTTGCTATAAGCAAGCTTTGAACGCGAAAATTTAACGCACTGCGTTCAAAGGCTGTATGTAAAACAGTTCGGTAAAACTACGCTTGAGCTTTGAGGTCTTGTATTATTTATTGTTCGTTATTGTTTCGTGTGTCCATTCAAAATCCGATACGTATATTTTTATTGTGAAGCAAAATTGTTCATATAAAATCACTATGGAGCTAGGCTACTTTGAAGCGATATTATTACTAAAACAATATTCATGTTTTCCTCTAAAACGTGTACGATTCAATTTATATTCACAAACGGTTCGTTCAACAGGAGCGGAAAATATCCTATCTGTGAACTACTTCGAATAAGGTAGTTCTCTGTGAGTTGATCTTATTTAATTTCTATGGGATTTCAAATACGTTGCTTGAAGCGATCGTGATTAACGAAATATATGTATTAATAATATCGCATACAATAATTCTTGTGGCAGAATAGTTCACATACCGGACCACCGCTAACCGTGATATTCTTACAGAATTTCAATGATCAATGGTTTAAAATACGAGTTTGCTCCAAATCTATGTATATTTGATAGTTGAAATAAACTAAGAAATAACTAAATCTTATTCTTGGATAAATTGGGATACTACAAAGCTTTTAATAATTCTCAAGGTAGTCAAAGAAGTTCCTGAAAACCCCGGAGATCTTTAAAACCCAGGACAGCACTACAGTTGTTCACCGTTACAGTATATACTATGTATAAGATAATACGAGAGATGGAATTTCTTCCACTCCACAGTTAGAAGCATTTAAGACACCAGTGACATTTCTGTAGGCAGTATTATGCAAGGCATGTCGTACGCTAGCGATCGAGTCCCCTGTGATACAACCTTTAATTATACCCTCCCGTCCGTTAATTAAGTTACAAGGGTATAGTTGTATGTTCTCTCTATCGGTCTCTATTTGTGTAATAGATGAATTATGTAGTTAATTAAAAGTCATCGTTTGGGTGTGTCTAGCGTGTTTAAAATTTTGTTAAATTTTATGCGTAGTTTTATACGAATAATAATACTCATATATATGTGATTTGAGGGTTTTTAGTCTAGGAATCGACGAATGTCGACACGATATTACGATCTGTTATCGAAATTCGTTTTAAATTGAAATTACTGAAGCTGAGGATTTTCAATTAGGTATCTTGTATACTCTTCAATTAGGTATTTTAATATAAGTGGTGCAATCTGTTGAACAATTTTAAAGTCTAAATCAAACAGTCTAACACATCGTTTTAATTTGTTTAGCTTGACAAAAAGTACTATTTGAAATATATACAAATTCCGAGTAAAACTTAGCTTACGACACTAGAGGGCAGTTTTGAGAGCACACGGAGAAGTCTAGTGTATTTCGTCTTTACTAAATAGTATGAAAACATCGCAAACCAACAGCCACATTACTTTCATACCTATAAAGTGGTACAGAACTTTTAGTTGGTATACTTACCACAGATGGATCTCTTAATGAGCTTTTACAATGAAAGCTAGATTTTTAACTACAGAACTTACAATCATAACGGCACGGTTGAAAGTTAACTAAACTTAATAAAGCGCCCACTTCAGGACAATGAGATAGACGGCTTGTATGTGCCCGTCTTATAAATATATACCTGTGATTCGTATCGTGCGCGTCGTAAAACACACTTTAACAGCGCAACAATAGAGTTGCATTTCCTAAAGAATAGTCAACAGCAAGAAAAGGGAAGCCAACTTTGTATGTGAAATGACTTTTGCAAGCTGCGTGAATTATGAAACGTAGATGGTATTACACAAATAGATAGAATCATTTACTTTTATCACACTATTTCATAAAAAAAAATCATATATTTCTTTTAGCATCATGTGATTTTTGAGTACTTTCAAACGTTATGATAAGTAGTGATGTAATCTTGAGTGGTAAAGCACGATAAGTATTTTAGTTGTGCCATACGCGACAAAACGTAACACAACGACATTGACGGGTAAATATTTGTATGAGAATACATAGTTTCATTCATACCTGTGCCATATACGTTGTGCGACCTCATAGTGACAATCCAACGTCTAGTAAAAGACACTGTCATTGTTCTTGTAGCTGCGACAACTCAGCGTCAAAATGTCGTAGCAATACTGTTCCTTCGTATGTCATTTTATCATATCTCTTCTGTTTTGCACAACAGAACAGGCACACAGAAAAATCCTATTAATTCTAGACTTGAAGAAAAACATTTGCAAACATTTCTCCAGCCTCTGCGGTATTATTAAATAGGTACGAACATGAATATCGTGTTTCAATTCTCAGCTTAGAACACAAATTCCACTATAATCTGATTTGTAAAACGAGAATGATCTGTCTCAAACTGAAACCGATCTCCTTTCCTCGTACACCAGTAATTTGGTTCTATTTAACCCTTTAGCTGCAGCGGAAATAAATTTGCTTCAGGATCTTTTAAGATATTCGTACGCAAGTCACGTACAATTTACATTGCAGTCATACTTTATAAGTAAACTTTATTATATGTATTTAGGTTTGTATTTTATCGTTTAGATACGATTCTTTGTATGTATATAATGTATGTGTATACATGTACAGTGATCTTTCGACTTATATAAATCTATATAATCATCATAATATTATATTTATGAGTACTTTAATTCTTCTGATTTTTTATTGATACGTGTATCTAAAAAACGGATACTATTTCAACAGCAAAGCATAGAATTAGTTTATTTTACAATGACGAACTATTAGTGATACGAATTATTATTCAAAGTACTAAGTTTACGGCATACTCTTGTTGAATAACTTAATCGAAACGCCGGATAGAGAAGAAGAAACAAAGAGCCACTTTAAAGCTATTGTTACGCTAAACAGCAACTCGGGATCGGAAATATAAAATGTATTTCATGTATGAATGTTGTAAAATGTGAATATCTTCACAATTTTCAAAGCAAGTTGCTCTGTGTTATCAATAAAAGGGGTCGGAACTTAATACTGAATTTAGTTCAAGTATTTCGAAATTTCCAGATGAAATATCTGAGAGTTTGTTATCTATAGTATCATGTGAAGCGCACGTCTATGCTATGGGGTTGTGTCATAAGTAAATGTCCGAATTAAGCGTCTATGTATAGGGTCGGAAATTGGGTTAGTGATGTTCGAACAGTGCGTGCAAGAACACGTAATTTCGATGGTTCCATTCTGCTTTAATTGGCAGCTATTGGCAGATTTTGTGCGGTACAGGAACCATTTTTGGTTTTTGCATCAGGCTTTCCAGTTGTGTTGGAGTAAGTTCTAGGAATTCTTAGTTATGAGAAAATCCGTTCTCTGTAGTTTGTATTGCTGGTAGGATGTAGGTTAAGTTCTAATTATAAGAAAGTTCATTAAATTAAATGTTTATCTGTTTGTTTTGTTTTAATTATTCACATTTGTTTTATTCACGTTTGCTATGTTAAAGTAATTTTGTGTGTATTATCAAAAATTGTAACAGTTAACTCTTACCAAAAGTTTTCGTTTCAGAAAATTAAGTTTACTGTAACTTCCGAAACGTTTTGGCATGTTTTATGTTCATGTTTTTGAAACTGCACTTACAGTAACAACTAAATTAAAAACGGTATAATTTTAAAAGCTTATATTTTACGTTGAATTTTCGTTAATTGTTTAGTATGTTTGTTCGTATCAAATCTTGAAAGTTTAATTAGAACTATTACCTTTATCCTATTAAGTTAAAACTTCACACATTGCTCTAGTATTGTGATAAGTATAACCTGATATTACACTTAAGGGTTACATACAGTTGAGGTAACTCCCTAATGTTTCAACGGTTCCGTCACTATATGCTTTGTTTAATATTACGAACATTATAAAAACGTATCTTAAAGAATGAGCAAAGAGAATAAAATAAACGTTGTTAGTCTTTGGGACTTGCATATTTTTTTTTATTTACTGACTGTCAAATAGTGTTCAAAAATAAAGCGTGTTAAAAGTATGCCGATGGATGATGCTGCTGTAATAATACGTTTTCTGTGCCGACACTTCAAAATGTTTTAATAAGTTATACCGAAAATCTCTCGAGTTTATGATTGACATTTTAATCCACAACTACCTTAGCTAGGGTCAAACCCGTTCTCGTAAAACCCCTTATTACCATTTCTTGTTGAACCAACTCTCACATAATATATTTTAAATGGAAAATATTTGAATTTATTGATTCCAGGTACCTACCAAGTATGTCGGAATGTGCATTTTTGAATTATATGTTACGGCATTCGGTTACGGTTACGGATTCGTAATTAATTCGGATAATCCGATTCTTTCAGATAGTTTCAGTTGCAAATATAATATAATTAATAATAATTTCTCTCAATTTGCTCTCAATGACAAAACAACTATCAGCGCTCTCTATTATTCTATCATAATAAAATATGAAAGACCTGTCTATAAAGTTTATAAAATATTCGAAATATTTGAAACTGTTTTAATGGAGTAGGCTACGGTTTCGAGTATAATTTTATTTCAAATATCCGATGGTTTCGGTTACGGAACTCTATAACATTCCTTAAAGTAGTAGGAAGTAGATATGTATCGTAGTCATATTTACATAATGCATAGAACAATTCAAGGTGTACTTCTTAAAATACATACGTCTGCACAAGAACTTGTACTATTCTATTCAAAGTTCACTTCCGAGGCTTTCAGGGATTTTAACGTCTCGAGAGAAATGTACGTTTTAGAATCGTCTCGGTCTTTATCACTTTCCTCGAACGTTTCATTTGAAAGGAAAAGGAGTTCGGTTGAATTTTAAATTTTCATTGTTGAAATCAGGAATTGAGTTTCTTATATTATAAAATTTGCTCCGAAGTTTATATCGCCGTTTCTTCTGATTTTTTTCCGAAAAAATGATATATATAAATTATATTCATAAGTGTATTGAAAAATTCTCACGTAATTTAATGATTGTTAAATTCTATGTATCTATATATTTTATCATGATGACTTTTAGTTGTAATTATGTACTTGTGTATCATATACTACCTTAAAATACAATTGAAATACGGACCGGAAACTATATAAACCAAGGCTAGAGAAGGCTTAGCCCTGGGACACTGATCATGCGCAGCGCGGTTTTTCAGCCGTTTGTTTTTCCATGAGCTTTCACACGGAGGGTAAAGGATCAGTTATAGTTAATACCACATGTTACTCACGGCTTCAACCGAGTGTTAAAAAGGAAACCAATAAATATATTGTCGAGTTCTTTCTTTCTCTAATTTGGCTGAAAATTAATCGAAATAAACCTTCGCACAGAAATGAATGTTTTTCGCAGTGAAAAGTAGTCTATTGCACTTAACATCCTCTCAACTATCTCCATCGAAAAAATCGTACTATAACGACGGTGCCTTGAATCGTGAAGAAAGGACAATCGAAAAAGAATAAATAAACTAAGGAATATAAATTTGCATTCATAATATTATAGTATGGTCCATTCAATGGTGGTTAAAGTCCAAGTCATAATAGTATTTTATCTATAACTGTGTTTTAAACTTTAATCAAACCATTCCGAACATCCCAAACATTATTAAGAACAGCTCCTGTTCGTAAAAAATGGAATTCTACCCGCATTGACTGCACGGTGTAGTATGTACACTGCACACATTACCTTTTATTTCGTGAAAATGGTATTTTGCTGTGTACATACCACATCTCATCGTATTACTTTTTTACTATTTGTTTCATGAAACTGATATGCATTTTATATTTGAGTGAAGATACCGTAAAGTGCAGACAATGCATACAATATGTTTCGAATGTATTGAGTACACCTGGAGCAGGTGCTGTGTTGTTATCGGTTCTGCGTATACCGTAGCGTTACTCGTAACACGCGTATTTCAGTATGCCACCTACATGATTGGCTTCTTCCTATCTTGCACAGTTATATCAAAAGATGCTACTATACCACAAAGGATGTTCAATGCTACTTTTTGATTGTATTTTTCTGGATCAATGTTTATGAGTGAATATGAAATATTTACCTATATAAATAATAAACCTACACCTACATATAAGTATCAACATTGTATAGATTCACGATCGAATATAGCGCTTTTAGTTGTACACGCTATGACCACATTTGCGTTTTAACGCTTTAGTTATCGCGCTAATAATGACACTATACATGTCCCATCCAATTAAGAGTGCTTATTCATATTATTTATTATCACCAATTCGAATTATCACGAAAAAAGTTATTAGTGATTGTATGGGCAACATACAACTTTTTAATTTTAAAGTCTCATTCAAAGTTAAAACAAGATATAGAATTTTGATTTGATTTGAAATAGTTTTTAACGCCTTATTTAATGCGCCGTTGGGCGGAGCCGTTAACGGTAGAATTAACGCAGGTGTGGTAGGAACATTTAATTTAGTTCATAATGTAGGGAATGACCAAGTATTTCAGGAATCAGTGCGCTATTAATATGCAAGTCGATACCCCATTCATTTTACATCTGAAGTTTCTCATACATCCAGTTCCAACTTAAGACAGATAGTTTTTTGGTAAATTTTCTACGTGAACTTTATATTACCGTATAACACGTTCTTTTCATTTTCATATGATAAATATTGCGCTCCTTTCTAATTTAAACAAGCTTAGGTGTTGTTAAGAGCTTGTTACGGGTCAGGCTGTTATATAAAATAATCTCAGAAAGGTGTTAATTTTCACTCTGAAATGCGTGGAGAGGTAGAAACTTTAATCTAGGTAATACATAATCTCTGACAACTTTTACGTAAAGTAACAGATGTATTAACGTAAGTCGTGGTATAATGGATTGAATTTTTTTATGTTCTGTGACAAAAGGAAATACTATTGAAATTCGTCCAAGCGAAATGGTATCTGCATTGCAGAGTTATAATGTTCATGAATAGATATTTCTAACGAATGCTTTGTTCCTTAATGTGCTATTGCTGACAGATTTTTATAAGACATCTCTTATTTTAAGGGTCTATTTTTTAGGATCTTTGGTAAGATATTAATTCATGTAAAAGATGATTATTTCGATAAGACACTTACATTTTTGAACACGTGGGACATATTAAATTATTTAGAAACCACCTCGACTTTGAATAGATGCAATTAAGATTTAATATATAGACTTTGTAGCTCAGTAATATCGTAGCGTTCAACATACTAAATTACGAAGGATGCAAATACGCAACATTACAACATCTTCCTATAGACATTAATGTTTTATCCCGGTTAAAAGTAGCTTGTTTCACTCTTCAACGTCCTAAATATTTTCACACATAAATCTATTATAAGGACGTTCCATCGCACCATGAAAGAAGAATAAACAAATATATTTTCTAATTTGTAATATTAGTAAGGATGGAGAAAATTAAGTCCTCATTAATATTGAATCATATATAAAAAAATAATCCGTCCTTAAATTTATATTTTTATTTTGGATTAATTGCTTTAATAAAGTGTACGCTTTTGTTAGTAATTTAAAAAGACGAAGAAATAAAAAAAAAAGTCTTTCCAAAGATAAAAAATCACTTTTATCCCCTTCGTTTTGTTAAGCGAGTCAGAGTTTATTTGCAACTCTTTTTATTAAAAAAACGTGTAAAGTTTTTCACAAAGCTGAACATATGACGCCTGCGAAAGTTTTATTTTCCAACGTTTTATTTTCCAACCAGTGCTGTGGAGTTGCGTAAATTATTTTAGTAATTGTAGCGTTTTTCCACGGAGCATAATAATTATCCTTCTGTTAAAGATTCTTTTGGCATTACGAGAGGTAAGATTTTTTTGTGTTAATGAAATCCTTCGCTATAATTGTACATGTTTATAAACTTGATGAGCTTCCAACTCTTTGGTGTATTATATTTAAAACTAAAAAAGGATTTAATATAGGATTTATGAGTAACGTGATACCACACTAATGATAAGCTCGTCGGTGAAACAGATCCTTGATATTATCTGAATATATTGCGCAGGATTTTTTTAATGTAAATAGCCGAGAAATGAGCAAACGAGATTCTGGTCGACGAGTGATAATCATCGTGTTTGTCCACCATGATCACCAAAGACATCACCGATTCATTGCCGGAAAGAAAGAGAAAAGAAAAACAAGGAAGAAAATATTCTCGCTGATTAGCCCAGAACAAGACGAAACGTTTGCCGGCTGACTAAGAAAGGGTGAAGTAGTATTTAACGAAAACAAGTGGAATTTAATTAAGTGCCTTCAAATTGTATAGGCCTCTCTCCCTTTACTATTCACTTCGATACAAAATCAAACCGTGAAATCGAGCCGCGCGGCTTTGCAGGCGATAAAAGGCGCTTCTCAAAGCTATCGAGAGACCCAATAAAACATTGGATGCAATACAGCTAGAGACGCAGATTTGTTTCGATTACTAGAGTGGTTTCTATCCTTCACTTTGCAACTTGTTTGTGGGTAAGTGTATCTCGTTCAGAAGTGTTAAAAGTAATATAAGTGAATAATTTTCTTTTAAAAAAATACGTACATTTGATTTTAGAACGCGGGTGACAGTTAGCCAGTAGTCAAAAAAATGACCATGTGTACTATAGCATGATGAACTGTCATCAATCCATCAAACCTTTGAGTTTTCATGGCCAGACATAGGCGTCTCTTAATTTGCGTCATTCAGCCTTCGAAAGATCCTGAGACTTTTGAATCCAGCCCGCTGGCTTCTTCAGGTCGTTATTTCAGCGGATCGGGCCCGGAACGGGACGGAACGGTCTTTACTCGTTTTTCCGAGATGTGGACGCCATTCCACGATCTTTCTTCTTTAATGGTTATCGATCATTCTTATTATGTGACAAACCCATTGCCTTAGTGTATCCCTACCCTAATTTTTCTACTAGTTACCCTAGGTTAAATTGATTACTACAATCACACTCATTTCTAACTAGGACCAGACAAAATCTCATCAATTAATATTGTTAATGCGCACGAATAGGAGAGATTGATTGGGTGCAAAAATGGAGTCTGATACTTTAAAATTGGCACGCCGGAGTACTAAGTAATCACTAAGTTAGACAAATTGAGTAAATAAATGAATATGTATTTGTTTAGTCACATTCTTTAATATCATAATTATAACAAACAGCATACAAGAAACTTTAGTTAAAAATTTCTTTAAGTCACCAAAATAATTTGTTATAGTTTTTTTTGTCATACAGTCGACTACAATAGCAAAATTTTTATTCAATTATTTGTTCAGTACAAATCTTAATTCTTAGCAGCAGAAAGTTTAAAATACCTATATAATGTTCATTAATATTATGACAGGAGCTAACTCAGAAACTATGTCAGACGGTTAGCCTTGCCACAAAACTCCACAACAAATAAAGGATCTTGTTCCAAATCCGTTGCGGTGTGCCAATAAAACATTGTCGCATTCCAGATACAGAGTTCAAACTTTCTTGACGACAAGTTTCAATCACTACGCTAGACTGGTCTCTGGTAACGCGGTGTGTTTTTCTAAATTGCTTTGGTTTTACTGTACCAAACTTTAAGTTGAATTGTTTGAAAACTTCTTGAATTACAGTTTTGTAAACTTAATTACTGCAAACTGAAAAAAGTTAATCATTTAATGCATTTTTTCTAGATGTTGGCAGGCTTAAAAGTTTGTAAATAAAAATATATAATTTGCGGCTTTATAACTTGGTTTGCCCTAATTGGACGTGCTAGCTTCTATAATTGGTGTACTCAAAGTAAAACATTTACAGTCTTCAATGTTTTTGAACTAATTTCATCGCAGAAATGAGACTTTTCATTACGTATAGTACTCGTTCATTTATGTGTCGATGCTGTAAATTCCGTGAAATATTCGCATAATTAATAACTTTTGGGGAACTCGGAGTTTACAAATAGTCTTAATTTGTCTAAAGAAATTCCGTTAATTTTTCAAAGTTTATAAAAAATCGAAGTCTGTGACCTTACCTTTCAAAGTAGGGTTTATACCATTATAATGAATATAATTTCTGAGGCAAATATGAGATATTTATTAATATGGAATGAAAATATTAAAGGTACTGTCAATTTAATTAATGGCTCATGCACTTCATATTAGCTATAAGATATATAGTGTATAAATAATAAACATTTAAGAAAACAGTTAAAAAATAGGTTTTAATAAAGTTATAAACAGCACGGGCGCTGAGCGCTAGACCGTCTATGACGTTATCCGGCACAACTATGCGACGTAACTAAACTCTCGTAAGCTCAGTAGCACGCGAGAGTTTATTTTTAAGTCTATATTAGCGGATTTAAGCTTAATGTCGTCATTAAATTTTGTATCGTGCTGTACAAGTACAGCCATTGCTATTCCTAATAAACTTTTTTCGGGTTTCAGATGTTATTAGTAAAAATCAATGTGAAGTAATAAAAAAATACGAAAGATCAACATTTTTTATGTAAATGGCCGGCTATGGCCAGTCGACTTATCTCGTGATATGTAGACATTAATGCTGTCACCGTCTTGACTGAGCTAGCCGGATAACGACTAGGCAAGTATCAGTTTGAGAACCAGTCCTTTCTTTCTTTTCTTTTCGTTCATAAACAGCACCTACGAGGAGCATCTGCTAATTTGTTACATGATAACAAGTTGAGCCGAACAAATGG
>DWPA01000407.1:0-25800 GCA_018251375.1 Calpodes ethlius
TTATGAATTTTGTTACATTTATTATAAAAATATTATAAGGAAACTTGTATAATTCCCAAATGATCAAATCTAGTCACATGGTAGATGATAAAGATCTAAAATAAAACGCACGAAGAGTAATTTTTCTCACTACCACATTTTACCAACATTACCAGAAAAAGTGCGTAATTTCGCCTACGTACATGTTTTTATGATTAAATTCATTGCGATAGGAATAAATTAGTTTATTGTTGCATCGTATAACATAATATAGACGCAATTATAAGTTAAACACGTCCAGATATATGCGTCAAAAGAAATATTACATAAATACATAAAATGCACTATTACGTACAGTTGCGTCGTTGTGTCCACTCTTGTAACGTTAGTAATAACTAAACAAATAAGACCCTATTACTTATCACCGTACACGAAGGACACTTCTAAACTGACTGGAATTTGCAACCGAAACACTAAGAATATTTTATGATATTTAGTCCGGCTGGATTACCTAACTAACTCCTAATTAAAATTGCTACTGATCTTCAATGGATAAGGTCAGACACCATTGCCTTAAATAAATCACCACATAACCCAGCACAGGTGTAAGGTAGACCAGTCCCTAAGCCTCCTATACTTTTACGTGAAGATGAACAATTATACTTAAAACATTTTTGTTGTAGTATTTTCTTTACTTTTACGTAAAAGATGTTTTGATATTCTTAAAATTAATAAATTACTATTTATTGTTTAAAAAACAAATATTACGTTTTTATTGTAATAAGCATGATTATGTAAATCATGCCGACTTGTAAATGTAATCTAAGACATAGACATAACAAATGTTCTAAATTTGAACTTGATATAAATCCTATTAAGGTAGGAATCATTTTAGAGAAGGGGGGATACAAAGGATCTCGACGATGTGACATTTTTTCCATTTACTACATCGAAACTTATGTTTCCGTTTATTGACGTGATGCCAAGTGACATAAACCCTCGCATTTTTAATTTCCGGAAAATACATATTTTCTTTTATCGCGGATAGCTTTTTTATAATAGTTGTCTTAGCTTTATGATCTGAAAAGAAGTCTTCGTAAACTCAAAAACGATTCTCACAAAATTATTTATTCTTGAAAATTCCTGACTTCGCATATAACTAAGTATATAATAGTGACTAGTGATTATCACATAGGCATATCATGCATCTGTTATGCAATAAAAATTTAATAAAGAAATACTATTAAATTAGTTGAATAAGTTGTATAAAATCACAAAACTTTAAAGTGTATAACTTGAAGCTTATAACAGACAGTCTAATAAGGGAGCAAAGTAATTTATCATTTAACTATTTGAACGAAATTTGCTTTAAATTAGCGCCTTATTGTAATACTTTACTTCGGTATTAGTGAACTCCTGGATTATATTTGACTAAGGTACACTAGAGTGATATGGTGGAGGCTTTAGTACAACGGTTTAATGTTTCGAGACTTACAATATAGTAGGTTGTCCGGAAAGTTCATGCCGATCTGACTCAATACATCACAATTATCGAAAACAATTGACATGTGTACACCGTACATCCTTTAAAAGAGATAATTTCAAACATATTTGAAAAAAAGTTTGGTAACGATTCGTTAATTTCGTCAACATATGTTAAATCGCGAATAAGGTATGTTATTATTGTCGTAAAATATCGGCAAGAACTTTCCGGACAACCCAATATTATAATAACCAGGGCGACATCTTTAAAGTGCACTTCGAAGGACTTTGGCAACAGCGGTAGACACCTATCCAACTACGAAACTATAATCCACGTACGAAATCGCTTCTCAACTCGAAACTGGAAAGAAGTTACCGATATATTAAAGTTGTATCTTGTTTCTGCTATTAAAGCCGGATAACTATTTCCCTTGCGCTCTCACAGGATAAGTAGTATTAATGATACCTCAGCCTATCGATGCTGTATGTAACAAACTTCCACACCATTCAATATCCGATTGTCATCCAATATCGGTAGTGTATACATCAACAAAATCGATTTAAAAATCGATAACACCATACCACTGTCACACGGTCGTAAAATGAACATAGTCACGCTTCAATTAAAATTACATTACGATAAAGCTCATGGCAATTACAAGTAATATTTTTACATTTTGTAATGAAGTTAATTAAATTCTTTGAGCACTTTAAAATCGATCATATATACGACTCTTTAAACATCTATCCATGTATAGTAAAGTATAAATACAAAGTTATGTTAATATGCTCAAACTGGCGTAATGAATTTATTTTACGTTAAAAAACCACGATTAACATATAACAAAGGTACGCTATTTTAAACCTGTATTAAGTATGTGCTTCTCTTGAGCGCAAAAACGAATAAAAATTTGTTAAATAAATTCTTCAAATAAATATTGTTATAGTACTTTTAAAGTATTGGTATTGTTGAACTCGAGTAAAACATTGTTACAGTTCACATCTTAGAGATTTCTTACCTCTTGTATGTCGTTATACATCTTGCAATTTCACTACTAAAAATATCAAATCTCTTGTAAATACTTAAATAAAATAGGTTTTGAAATGTGTCGTCACGAAATATAGGACACTCTTATCTTTGTCCGACAAAGCTACACTTCGTCAACCCTCTCCTCCCCCTTTAACTCATGACGTAATTTATGAATAAACCTTTACTACGATAAAACAAGAACCATTGATTATTATGGTCTAATTTAAAATTATTAATGGCAAAAAATATTAAACGGCACACTAACGCCTCTACCGTAGTTTCCAATATGTGCATTGTCATAATTATGAGCAGGAAAGGCGTTAAAAGGATCGTCTATAAAATTTTCAATGCTCACACATTACTCACACAAAAAAACAATTAGAGTGCAATAAAATAACGAGTTAGAACACGAACATTCTTTTTTAAATATTGTTAAACAATAAAACAGGCATGTGACGTGGTGTGACAGACGTTTGTCTGAAAACCCGTGAACGGATTTCGATGTAAATTGTTAAACTTATTACTTATACCCCGGATCACATTTTAGGAAACTTTTTATCCCGGGTAATGTAATAAGGGTCCCCAGTGATAAAAATCCGGTTTTCATTGTCCCTTGGGAAACAGGATGAAAGTTTGTATGGATTATTTTAAAACATCAGCCGAGTGGCTTTAAATTTATAATAAACTTTTCATGTTTATATAAATTGAATATGTGTTTCTTAGTTTTTTATAACTCTGCAAGTGAAAGAATAACAAAATGGCGACAATTTTCTTTTTCCAATAATTGACTTGTGAACTTTTTGTAAATTTAATATAATTTAGGAATATAAACTCCTATAACTACTTCAGTATAGATTTAGATATTTTAAAATTTTATTCTTCATCAGGTACAAAATATAGTAGAAAGTTTGTACCATAAATTATTTTTTATCAGAACACGGTAAGGTTCCATCTACGCCGTAAAATATTTAATAACCTGTAAGTTTAATGCAGTAAGCCTTTGCACAGCCTCTTTGTGAGGTATTACAGGGAACTATTTAAATTGTCAGTTCTTTTCGTTTTAATGAGCTTCTATAATTTATGATTTTTAACATTTTAATAAGTAAAATGTTTTATAAACGTAATTGTATCGATTATTTATACCAAAGCTAAAAATACCAGTTTACAACAGTACGGTATATAAAACGTAGTAGTTTGACTGGTTTGATGACATTTAGTACAACATTCTAGTGACTGTTAGAAAAAAGTACACAAATCAGTACACAAAGTCGAATAAAACACTTTTCTAAGTGAGTTAGCCGCCGACCAAGGCTGAGACTATAAAGGTAACAAATTATATAGTAGTATAAACATATCTAACGATAAACAAGGGTACTGCGTAAGGGTTTGCGAGCTTGCGTCAATAAACGCCACGGGTGTGGTTACGACTGCTTGTACACTCTCACAATGATTGATTTTCTGTCAATATCAGCTAACATGCATTACTTCGGGACAGACGATAAATGTAGAAGAAAAAAAAAACGCGAAAGAAAAATCATTCTGTTAAAAATGCAAACACAGAAATTTTAAACTACGACACACATAACACTCATAAACGGTAATAAACATTCATATTTATATTAAACGAATAAAAAATAACAAATATTATTCGATACAAAATATTCGTGAGGCAAACGTTAAACACAGTTACAGTAACATAAGAAAGTAATTGTTATCGGGAATGTTGAAAAAAAAACAACAATTATCCAGTTCACTTTCTAAACTGCACATATCGTCTTATAATGTTTTGTTGTGGATAGAAATTAACACACTAAATGCGACGACGTAGCGTGCAAATTGAACTGTCAATATACAGAAACAGAAAGACGGAAGATAAAAGGTAAAACAGTATTGTAACATTGATTATATTAATAATCCTTTTGACATTTTGCAAATTAAGTATCATTTTTTTTTAATATTTGTTGGTACTAAATTGCAGTCACCGTTGATTTAATATTTCACGACAATTTTCTTGTTATAAAAACCTTTATAGGATTTATAGAAATGAACTGAAATAAAAAAAAACTTCGCAGAAGCGCTACAGGAGACAATAAGCAAAATATATTTTCGAAAAATAATGAATGCATAACGTTCAAGTTTTAAAACTACGACACCAAATCTATTCAAATGTATGTAAGTCATGAAGTATAAACTAAAACACGACACCAACCGTAGAAGACGATGAGGGTGACATTAAACGGATTAAGTTCAGTGCGATAATCCTCCCGACTCGATTGATACGATTATGAACAAGGTTTCGTTTATTTTTACTTCGCGCAGGGGGATTCTCGCCACATGTAACGTGAAACACACCATGGTATAGTGAATAAAACAAAACACTACAATCGAGCTAATGATTTGCGCCACATCTAGCACTTACGATGCGAGGCGCCGGCCTTCTTTTCCGAAGCCAGCTCAGCCTTTTTAGGAGTATCCACGTCGCCTGCATGTCGCGGCAAAACACAAAAGCAGAATTAGGACATTGATGAAACCATTACACGTATGACAAATGATACATACAAAATTAAAAAAAAAATGTTTACTCGTAGACCTGATACGTAAGCACAAATACTTTACGAGAATGTAATTAGCAACGATTCGTGAACGCGGCATTTTTTCAACGAGAGAAATGAAACTCACTGATGGTACGGCGTAGTTTTTTACAGAAAGAGGATAGGCGATCACGGGCACGACTCAATTGACCGCTCTTATCGGCGTCAAGTAAGCGGAGCAGCGAAGGTTCGGAGCGTGCAGCCACCTCGCCAACAGGACGGAGGGTCATAGTCGCGGGACCATCGGAAACTCTCAGATTGTCTAAACATACTGGACCTACGGGGCACTCCAGCTTGACAGTAGAGAGTATCGCACGCGAGCACGCCTCGTAGTCAACTGCCGGCAAATGGCGCGTCACATACCCGCCCCGCCCCGTAGAGGACGGCCCTCTACAACTAACAAGAGAATGCGCTAATTGAAACTTTTGAAATATCTACTAATAACTGTTGTAATAGCATTGTCACATCTATCTTGAACACACTGTCATCATAACTGATAGCCCTTTTCCGTCGTGAGAAAAAGTTATTGTAAAACTTATTACATACTTCTCACATATCAAGCTACTAAGAAACATTAAAGATCTATCAAAAAGTAAATAGAGAGCTTCTAGATTCTGTCAATGATTCTAGATTTTTACTTTACAAAAAAAAAAATCGTGGTTCGTAATTTTAGAATTGTATTATATTATTGATGCAAAACATAATATTTTTATAAAAAATATCTCCAATTAATGATTTAAGCGGTTCTGTATTTTTTATTTACACCATTGTGAAATTACAAAAATTACATCAAACGCGATTTCATTGATTATTACATAAATTACAACGTCTTATAATTAACTGCCATAGCCCAGAATCAAATTAATTTCATACAATCAATCAATAAACATTTTAAACAAAACTGCGGTTGACATTTACATAATTTAGAAGTTTGTTATGTCTTACATCGTCATGAGTTTGATCAGGATCGAGTCGCATGCGCGCGTGCTTTACTCTTTATACAACCAATGATAATTTTTCACCTAGTGACGTCATTTTTATTTATATCTTCAAATTTACCTGTTAAAAGTAACAGTAAACAATTTGCAGTCTACAAACTGGTGCCGCCAATAAACCCACCAGAACTAGATAATGAGATAAAAGCACGTTTAAAATATTTCATAACAATTTAAACTAATATGCATTATGTATTTTTATTGTTTTTGTATTGTGTTTTAATGCGTTTAGTACTTAAGATTCATTTATTTTTATATCCCTGTTCAACTACTTTAATAGGTACTGTTTGTAGTGAACATCCGTAAAAAGATTGCTTTAACATCGAAAGCAATGTTTTAAAATTGAGAAACTCGCAAAAACTACAGATCATTTTATTTGAGTATTTTGTGTATAAAAAAAAATCGATTTCAACGATCCAAACTTTTTAAGATGTGTCTTAATTTAATCATTTTTGTGTCATAATTCGGGGTCGACAAAGCTTATCTTCATTATTTCCTATGCAACAATTCCTTCTCTTAAAACTCTTTCATTATAAGTAAAAAATGAAATGTTTTTGAATAATTTCACACATCACTGCTTTTCTCGATTCCACAGTAGTTTTTCTTAGCAACATCACAAGCTAAATAAATTACACGCAAAATTATACGCAAAAAATTAACTTTCTTATATATAACCCTGCGTACAAAACGACAGTTTCTTAAGATGGAGTATATCGCGAAAACTTGCAAACTATAGTAACAGCGCAGTATTGGAATGGAAAATATTTACTCGCGATCGCGATGACAAACAAAATATTTACATCTCGAATTAGGTATTACAGTTACATAAAACTTATTAACAGTGCTTTGCTAAATTATTTATTGTGTTATTAAATTAACGAAACATAAAATTAAGATAAGATTTGTTTACAGTGTAAAAATTTTATCTACTCTGACCCAGATCACAAAACTAATTTAAGTATATCTTAATCATTATTAAATGAATTTAGGAAGATTAACTTTTAAAAATTTAGGGTAAATATCTACGTCAGTAGTTATTGCTTTTTTTTTAACTCGCTGTCATAAGTGAAAAATTTTGTAATTTACGCATTTTTTTAAATTTTAATACCATTATTATGACACATTTTTTTTTTTGTTATTTTTTCAATTTTCTTAGTATGTTTGTTTTGGATCAAATCTTGCAAACTAAATTAGAACTGCCTATTATCCTATGAATTTGAAATTTTACATATTACTTTAGTTCCGATGACAGAATCTTTAAAACAAGAATGACTGGATACTTTACTTAAGAATGGTTCCAAACGATGGAACTTCTCAATAGTTATCAGCGCAATTACCAATTATTTGCTGCATAAAAACGTGTTTGAAGTTCTTTAAACTATTAATTAATATTTAATTGGTCGGTAACGAGCAGAAAAGCTATGTAATGGATGGTGGTCACCATCGCCTGTGACATTAACGACACCAGGCGTAGCCGACCAGAATACGTTCTAACATTTGACGATCGATTTTAGGAGTGTTCAGGTAGACAAGCAGGTAAAATACCCACCATCCAATTATTTTTGGTGTAACCTATTACAACTACGTATTACAAAAGGTTATATTAATGACTGGTGTCTTTTTCTACCAATGAATATATGGCGACAACGAGCATTCTAAAAATATCATTTGCTTATTTAGTTTTTATTTTGTCTGTTAATTTCTAAATTTGATTATAAGTTTATCAGAATACCATCGAATTACTAGCACCTTTCCACATATGTCGTTGTTAAAATAAAAATAGGCAAGAAATTACAATTAAAAACTTAATACAATTCCATTCCATTGGACATAAATTATCCTATAAAAATAATAGACTGAAAGACGAATATATTAAGACTAATAATATTAACAATTCATAGGATAAACGACAGTAATATATAAATTGCAATATGGAATAAGACAGTTGACAGTTACAATTTGATTAATTGAATCTGGAAAGATAATCTTGGAACTTGGCAATCACATTGATATCGTTTGATTGTGCTTAAGCCATCGTAACATCATAGGCATAAGTAAGCTCTATTTTTGAATCTCGATCACGCCTCAGCCTACACGGTTAAAACTGTCGTTGAAGGCTAAAACAATTGGATTACAAGTTTCGGCGAAGTTAGTTGGGTTCTTTGCACGCGAGAAGCCGCGAGACTGCGCGCACTTGTCATTCGATACGCTTTCGCTGTCGGTTGCGATTGATTTATCTGAGGTTGCGAAATCATAATCGGACATGCCTAGCCTGGCCTAGACGTTCATTTTACAATATCGTTATTACACTGACTTCAATATCAAGTAATTGCGCACAATGAAAATGCAAATGATAAATTAAACACGACAGTTCTACATTTGATTTTAAGTACGAGTATTGAAAGGCAGATGAATATGAAACAACCGAGGCGAACGTTAATGTTTATCACTGAGAGCTGGTAGTTGAAGTAGGTATTTAAAATATGATTTCACCACAACCAGGACATTCTCCGCCACTTTCATGTGCGGGTCAGTGGCCAACACAAGCAACGAAATTTCTTTACCGCTGCGAGATGTCAGAAGTAACGAGTAAAATCTAAAGATCGTGGTTACATGTTACAAAGCACGGAAGAGCTTCAAAAATTTTATCACTGGCATCCACGAATTACAGACCACGGCCGGAAGTTGCTCAATTCAGTCGATTTCTTAAATTGACGAAAACCCTTATACAAACATCAGCCATGAGTTCCAATTAACCTGAATTGCCGATATATTTACTACTAATAAGATCGCTCATAACATTCCTACCTAAATAACAAAGTATGGCACAGTTTTTTTTTATAATAGAGCGTACAGACAACGCATTTCCTGGTCACAATCCGTTGCGCATCTCCATTGTTGTTGGAAGGCGACACCTGGGTTTGCAGTTCCCTTACATCTACGCTTTGATGAGTGCGTTGCCGGCTTTTGAATCCGACCAAGGCAACACTGTCGCAACACACTAAGCGCGTATAATAGGGAACCGGTCGCACCACTTCTAACACGATGACGCACCGCCTCACGTCAGAATGCGTTCGTGTTGCTACGCCGCGACCGCCATCGTCAGGTGTGCGCTGTTTGCAACTGATAATGAATCAACACCTCGCAGTATATATTTCATTTAAATGTATCTGTATTATATTTAAATAAAAAGATACATAAATAAATAAATCGA
Organism: Calpodes ethlius; assembly: GCA_018251375.1. Classification (NCBI taxonomy): domain Eukaryota; kingdom Metazoa; phylum Arthropoda; class Insecta; order Lepidoptera; family Hesperiidae; genus Calpodes; species Calpodes ethlius. The sequence goes on from DWPA01000407.1 coordinate 9,292, forward strand.
TTAAAAAAATTGATGGAACACAACAAGAACCACAGCATAATAAAATGATTGAATTGTATGTGTATCTGAGTGCATTTCGGTTCAGAATATTATCCCTCCAAAATTGATGGGATCTTTTTAACTTCAATATCTCAGTTAATTTCCAAGTTATGGATAGTTAACGTAAAGTAACGGAGTGGCAGTTACTCGAAGCAAAGTCGTTATTCTGAGATAAGTCCTTTCCGGAAGTTGTATTTTAACTCTGACGCAAAGATGTCAAGCATTTCGACCAAATATATTTTTATAAATGGTACGATCTAACTCGTCGGGTCAACTAATTTGGTAGCGTTATTTACGACCTTAACCATAGCATTCTAAAAAACTTTTAACATTAAAGAAAGATCTTTTTAACACACAGAAAATTTTGGTAGTGCTTTCAGTTGATGAAATGTTTCTTAGTACGAGCCCTTTGTTTGTCTCAATGACTTTTACTATTGGACGATTCCGGGATTTTAGTTCGAATCACGACTAGGACAAACATGTGAAACGTTTGAAAGATGAATACTAAGAGTATAAATATTAGTGACCTCATTTGAATAAGATATATTACAATGCCTTCCGCAAAACAGGGAAGAAACGAAGGAGCATAGTGCTAGGGTTATATATTGCAGATTTTACTTTAAAAGATAATACATTCCAATCATTTCATCCACATGCCACACAGTACGACTATGATAATCGAACGACATTACACTTCTTACCAAAACGTTGATTCTTATACTCAGTTTACACTGAAACTGCGACACCAGACAAGTCTAACATTAATTTCTTTACTGCTCACACTATGATAAATTTTTGGTGTCTGGATGATGTCTGTAGACAAGTGGTCGGGACATGTATCGGATCCGTTCACGCACAAGCACTCTGTATATTAACAAGTGTATGGTGTGCTGTGGTCTAAGCAGCCATAATGTGACCTTGGCAATTAAATAAAAATAATTAGACAGCTAACGTTCACACGTTCCTTCGACGATTACATTTACTTTTCGACAGGTAAATAAATATAAAAAGTTAAATACAATTGCAACACAGCTTTAGTTAAAATCTCTTTTAAATAAACGACAGAATAATACATTAGCAAAGGCAGTCAGACTCACGTTAATGATAACATATCCTTACAAAAATACCATAATGGTCTCTTACGAAAAATGTAAACATTTGTTTTAAGAAAACTACTTTTATAATAAAAAATTATTATTAAAAAAAAAAAAATTACTGTATTAATTAAGTAGGTGCTGTTAAGTAACAGCACGTCCCGCTTTGAACATAATAGACCCATTCGAATCCATTAGCCAGACAATTACAATAAGGTACATTCATTAACGAGTTCATATCATAAATAAATCACAATTTTTAATTGTCATTTTCTGAAAGCCTTAATAGGTTACCACAATAAATAAATGCTCACACACACTACCCCAGTAATAGAACAGCATAGACAACACAAATACCCCCGAAACGAGCCGAGTACGAACGTTTATCTCGCACAATATCTTCGCATAAATGTCTATTCGGATGGAATCGAATCCAGGATCCGTCGAATCACAGATAGAGTTACTAGCAACTATTCTACGGAGTCGTTTAATGTGAATATTTTGCAGTTCCAACAATATTACATACATACGTGTCCAATTTGGTACAATCCCTTTTTAAAGTCGTTTAATAAACTCTCCTCTTCTAAAACCAGCTATTTTGATTGATCATCATGTAACTTGCGAAAAATACAACATTTAACCGATAAAAAGATTTAATTGATTTAAAACTATCAATCAATCTATATTGAATTTTGCTATTATAGTAACACACACCTAATGACATTTGACAAATTTCACTCAAGTCACTGACAACGTAAGAGTTTCACGCTTGAAACTTCTTGAAATCAACAGTTAATCGTTTCAAGTAATAAACTGTTCATTAGTTTAAATAAACTATGAATCTAGGCGGTGATTTACTTAGGTTTAGATTTCAAGGCATCTAACGTCGGACTAAAACGAATGTGTAACTTCTAGTTTCAGTAGTCTTAATTTTGTATGATAAAATCACTCAAAATCACGTGTAACAACTTCATTGTCAAGCCTATTGTATACGTATCGTATATCTATCAGCTGCGACGCCTGCGACCTATACATACCTATTTTACGTAATCATGAAATTTAAGGCCCGTACCACACGAGTAGTTTTTACCGATTCCGCGCATCAACCGTGTGCCGGGGGCAGCTGACAACAGCGCATTACAATTACAATACATTACACTACGAATATTAAGCATGAGTATGTAATCTTGCGCTGAATATGTAACCTTTGTGAAGTTATGCTATTGATTTACTTTCCAAGACACTTAGGACTTTGATTTTGCAGTGAAATATTAATTAAAAATATATATAACTCTTTTCATATTACTTTAAGTCTATAAGGGGAATAAATTGTTTAAAAGTGGAACACAAACTCTAAAGTTAATAAGTTATAATAGTTTATGTCTCTAGTTTGTCCAATTAAAACTTCCACTTATATTTTACACCTTTCATTAAAGAATACAAGTTTTATAGCAAACAATTCAAAATAGACGCTGACCTGTTTAAGTGTGAATTATAAATAGACTTAAATAAATATTCCAACCACTTTATTTCTTGTGGACTTCATGTGCACATGCAATTTCTTTATTTAACCTTCACCGCAATAAAAATACCACAGTATAACGTAAGCTTAATGAATTCTCTCGTACACATTACAAAAGTAAAATAAACTTACAGTTGTATCTACTTTGAAACTAAAATAATTAAGTGAACTTCATTGTATTAAACTTAAGTACTATGTAATAATAATATGATCCCCTGCAATCTTCATTTTATTGCAATAAAAATACGTCTTTCCGTTTGCTTCCTATAATTGACTATACCGACACATGTGACTACTGGCGCCATCTGTTATTACGACACTGTAACTGAACTAATGTGAATAGATCAAACCACGAAGTTGTAGGTAACACGTTATAGCATTGTTTTTGGATTTAGAATACATATTTATTAAATTTTCTCGAAAATAGTTCGTTGGCGAAGTTTGTAGGTGATATATATCGTTGTAAGTAGCACCCTCCACGTACTTCCGTATTCTATATTTTAACAACCTTATAGTCTCGACACACAGCGTCCGGACCGCATCTAACACTGACTACCTATATTAAAGAGTGTGATCCTTTTACAAAACTATTATTACGCATGTGAATCAACGGGTAATATAAATAAAATGCATATATATGACGGAACAAGCTGTTTCCCTACGAACCAAATTTGAGCTACACTACACAGAATATTTTCTCTAACTTTGGTTACGTACTTCATTACATGGCAGTACACCGTATGTAACAAATTAATGATAAGAAACTATGGCTCGCCCACATTCGAAATTCTAGTATAATTATTAATATTTTTGTGATATCTTTAAAATCTTGTTTTGCTCATGTTTATTATTGTTACACACATGATAGCAAATGCATGCAGTCCTTTACTAACAAATATTATAACGAAATGTAATATACACTTTAAAAACTGTTTTCTATGTGTCTGCTGAATTGAGATCAGTAGACAACCTTATTCGATAAAATTGAATCGATAAATTAACTTTTTTGTGGTGTTCAAGGCTGCTGTGTTTTCCCATGCAAATCTTTAGACTGGAACGTGCCAATTGCGATACAATAATACAAACTCATTCATTTCCTGGGCAGATATAACAGAAGATAATTTCTTACGAATTAACTTATTTACGTAACGATTAGTGCATTGAGGTAAAACAATTAATTTGATAGGATTTATCAGAAAACAATATTATTTCGTTGCTGACTGATATCCTATCTTCTCACGTGAGGGTCCTTTCTGATGGGTTACCTGAAAAACCACGTAAGCGATAAGGCCGCCTCAAATCCTTTTTGTTTGTTTAATCTTTGTACGTACTATAGTGTGCAAAGTTTATCTATGAATATATCCATTTCGCACTACCTGGACACGACAGCAAAATTTATATTCCCTTGAGTAACATTCATAGAAAATTATAAGAAACGATTTTTAACAGATGAAATTACTAAATTATAACTAGGGCCCGTCTTCCGGTAAACTGCGTGTAAAGCAAACTTGACCCTGGAAATAAAAACTATTTATAACACAATACAAGTTGCCTATTCATTACACTTTGGGCGTTTATCCAAAAAGACACACCTCTGACTAATGCTCAGTTTTTGTGTAAAGTGCGTAAATTATTATCACGTCTGATACAGGTTATATTCACAGAATTTACATATTAACATCTATTTATGTTGAAACAATGCGTACATAATAATTATACAACGGTCCAATAGATGGTGCTATATTCAAGTCATTCTTATGGAAAAAAATATCTTGAGGACTTGACCCTGAGACCTTTTCGACCGCAATAAATACCTGTCATACTTGGCGTTTAGGTGCAATTTAAACTGGCGCGAATGATTTATTATATAGGATATTACATTATATACTCACGTATGTATCTATAGTGTATTATTTTATCTTAAGTTGAATTTACTATGCAGCATTTATCAGACCTTATCATTATCATTCGTCAAGTGTAATTTAGTATAGCCGCTATAAAATTTCGATGCTGATAGTTTATCTTCGAAGGTACTAACTAGTGGAAGATACTGGATGGTCGGTGTTATCATTGAACTTCATAATATATAAATAAGTTAACTTGGTGATTACAACCATAAACGACGAACGCCATCTACATAATGTATACTCATGAAATGTTATGATTGAAAATGTACTAAATTAATTATTAAGAACGCTGATGTTTTACGCAATAATAATTAGATTGTAGGCATACTGAAATGCTCAAGAAGTTGTATGTCTTCTACGAGACTAGTTAAAGCTTATGTTATTCCAGGTTACGGAATGAGTATCACCTTACCGCGTTCTGCGCGCAATTTATGATTTAAAGAATATTCACTGCAATCGAATCTAAATCATAATGTTCAAATCGTGTCATCTATATCATCGATTCGCGTCTCTATCAGGTATCTGAGTACCGTATTATTACTTTACGGGCATTTATTATTGTTCGTTCCGATTATTTGAAGGCTTTGTCTTCGGAAGAGATCGGAGATACGTCAACTCTTATCCGATTATCTCATTTTTGTACTAAAAGTCGGACCACGTCGTTACATTTACTATTATTATTATTTAAATAGATTGAAAAACTGGTTTATTCTAGAAATAATTTAGACATTGAATAAAATTTAACTTTGAATATCGTGTTCAATCTAAGTAATCTAGTCTAAATGAAAGTAAGGATGGATGGAGTATCTATGAAATAATCTTTTAATGACTTCCGGACACTTAATAATAAAATATGATTTACAATTATATATCGATATTAAATTATATATCGATGACAATAAAAATACTCTCGCCACTCTTTCAAAAGACATTGATCAGTATATCAAATTGCGAATTTTTATTTTATTTTATTTCTTATCAAATATATATCTATTTGACTGACAGACAGATCAGTCTTAGCGATAATATTATTACATACACTATAAAACTATGCATATTACATTATTTAATATCTCATACATATTGTCTGTTATCAAGTGCCGTGTGATAAAATTGCCATTGTATTATATAAAAAAATGAAACGCTAACTATATGGGCTCGTGCCACCCGCAAGCGATCGACCGATTAATTTCCATTTACGGCTCTAGGCTAGTATAAAATGTCATTACAATAAGCACATTTACAACAAATCGACTATGGCGACCAAAAATCTACTAAGTTAATATTCAATGGCAACATTTGCAACTTAAAATCAATAATGTTTATTCGGTTTATCCGAATAATGTACAATACAATACGTTAAATCGAATTCGTTAGCATCGAATGCAGTTCAAGTATGCCGCATCCGCGCTATTACAATCGAACATATTCGGTTAAACCACATGCAGTCATCCACATGCAGGCATTATTAGTTCATCGATCTAATATAACCGGACCATTAAACAATGTACGCGTGACTCGAGAGTTCGAAGGGCGTATCTTGTTAATAGTGTTACTACATTTCTTAGCAATATTGGAAAGTACGTTAAAATTATCCTTCTTATTATAATGAACAGTCCTGTTTTATTGTAAGTCTACAGACGGCTAAGTACATACAATTCAAAGTAGTGCATGAGTTTTAACAATGTTTTATACAAAACTGCTACTAAGTATAAAGTAAAGGTTAATTTTAAACGTTTTGTTATAGCCACAGTTAAGCCAACACCATATATCTGTTTGTTTGGCCCTAGCGACACGTTTTAACTTCAGTTTCCTTTTGTCACGGAACGAAATAATTTATCATTCGTTTCACGTCGCAGTTTGTAAAAAACATGTGTATCATATCGTATCGGATATAAGGTTAATTTAGTACGATTGTATTTTATTAACTTTACTACCAATTAATTTTATAAATAACTAAAAATTATTGAAGTTAGAAATAACTTTTAAACCTAAACACCATGCATGTAGTAGGTAACTTTACATATTATTTTTAATAATAATGTATGATACATTAAGTGGCATTTACCTGTTTTAGAATCGATTGCTAAATTAAAGTATGTAACATGTTAAAAAATGTACATCGATAATGATTTTGAGTCCATATTTGACTTAAACTTTTTTGAAGCAATCCTAAACACTGGACAAATAGTTCCACCCTCGTATTCATAAACAATACGATGAGGTCTCATAGTAAAATAGAAAGGAAAGGATGGATTGCTGTATGTCTACCTCTATCTTTGGCATTCTTAAAGAAACTAGAGAAAATTTGATGGGAATACGAACAATCGATATATCGTTCTATTGAACTGTGAGTCCTCATAGTATTATTTGTTAAAACTGAGGTTCAAGCATTTGACGTACTTACATATGTTAGTTATGTATTTAAAAATAAATATCATAATCAGCTCACGTGTATTTTGTGACTGTATCAGTCATATTAACGCAATTTAAGTAATATATAATATCTTTATATTACTATTTAGTTTAGGACCGCTATAAATAGATAACGATAGAAAAAAATCGCAACAAATTCATATTATTACTATAAGGAAATTTTGGGATTTAATTACATTGATTTCCACTGTCATAATGAAATCATTGTATAAAATTGTAGCTACTTTCAACTGATTTTCAAAAAACTTTCATGTCCTGTTTAACCCCATTACAAGTGCAATATTAAAAAATCCATTTTCAAATGAACTGTCCTACTCATTATTTTGCTTATTGTGAAATAACGTTGCATTAGAAATATTGTGATTAGTAAGTAAAAAAGACAAGATACTTTCGCTTTTTTATTTATAGATTTTGATGAAGGTTTAAACTAGTTGAAAGTAAAATTTATTAAGTTTTTATCGACCCCGTTATGAATATTAAGCTACCAGATTACGTGTCTATTAAAAAGGATTTCTACAAGGCCTTACCTTGAATGGTAAGGATACTAATATCAACAGCTAAACTTACAATGTAAACTCATATCATTATTTCTCATACCAGTTTCCTTCACAGTGAACAATGATCGATCTTCGGTTTTGGAACAGGAGTGACGGATGTTAGAATCAGCATTGACTGTGTACGTTCCTCGACGACGCAACATCATTTCCGCTCAATTGGCTCATGCATAAATCAAAACTGATAAGACACTTCACTAAACACTTCAACATGGTCAATTGGATGCACGAACCACTGACACTGCTATGAAATTTAACTGATGGGTCTTCATATCGAAGATATAATGACACTAATTAATACGAGACGAAAACATAGTTTCCGAACTTTCCTACCAGGTAGCGGTTTAACTGACCGATTGGTAATTTAACAACTTGCAACGTCTGCGGCGAACGAACCGATTGTGAATGGGGCGCCGAGCGAAAGGCGATTTGAAAACCGAGAGTACGTTGGCACGGTTATGTCGCGAATGGCAGGATGGGGCGCTCGCTCGCGACCACTAGATAGTTAGATCGCCAACGTTCACTGATAACGTAATAGATAACGTGTAGTACAGGAGGTCGCTTCATTTTGACGAGTTTTCAATTTACAATCTCTTCGTTCATTTCAAAGAAGAATGGTATTAAATAATTAAGTAGGTTCTCTAATCAATTTATTGGTCGTGTCAGAATAACCTCTAGTTGTTTTGAGAATGAAGCTCTATAAGGGCTCGTTTCAATTTGTATTCATTTGGACTCAAATCCAGATACTATAATATGTACGCGAGATTGACAAGAATACTATAAGAAGCTAAGTTTCAGCAAACGGTAGATACACTTTCAAAAAGTTAAGCCACCTCCCATACTAATCGGGCTATCGGCTTCGTCAAAACACTGGAAACGAATAGACGTCACTGATCACTCCTTAATGGGTCAATTGCACAGGCAAAGGTCGCGCTGTTTCTCCGCGATACCATTGACTGCAGTACGCATCACTTGTCACGATGAGGGAAATGTGTGTATATTAATAGCCGTGACCGAGTTCGTTGGGCGTAAAAAAATACTTGTCACGTACAACTAATACATTTACTAAATATACCTATACAATATACCAAATACCATTTCATCTTTATTCCCTACCAAAACGTTTATTACAATTCGTGTATTTTTGTGAACACTAAAGTAAGAGGGATGACGAAATGAAAGTTTAGCAGCACATAGATACTTTTCTAAACATGACATTTCATTTCACTACTACTGTAAAAAATAGAAGGTTACCATTTGGTCGGTGAGCTAATGCGAAGTGTGCCTTCACTAAATTTTAACATTTATGTCTGAAATGTAAGATTATTATCATATTAAGGAAGAGAACGTATTCTACCAATTGCTTAATTTATCAACAAGACCGTCAAGTTGACTGAGTTAACCATTTAAATCTTTAAAACAATATAATTTGATAATCCTATGAATCATTCCTAATACCTAATTTAATGGGTATTAATGAACTAGGTGGTTATAGCTTCTAGCTTCTAAGTTCTCTTTACAGTATCAGCTAGACCCAATCGTCAATATTCAAGCATTACTCAAACATATCTATATCTCTTTCAGAAACTATTCGATGTCAGCTGACGTTGGGCGTTACTTCATGTGTCAAGATAGTGTGTAACGTGTGTCAAGGGCCACATTAGAAACGGCGTCGTATGAATGCAAACAATTTTCGGTATTTTTCCGTGTAATTCATCCGAACAAACAAATTATACGCAAGGATATCTCAGTAATTTTATAGTGCAAAGAAAAAATACAGGAAGTCTTTTGTGACCTTGATAAATATCAATTTCACAAAAAACGCAATTTCAAACACAGAATGCTCAAAATTATTTAGAATGACCGAAAAATGAGGATGCGCGATGCGCACACACACACACACATACTACACAGTACATCACCATTGATAAGCATTTGTCAAACAGGACTCGTAACTCTGATTCTATGACTTTAAAACAATAGGGATTTTAAATTGAAAAATATTCCGCGGAAAAAGTCTAATACAGTATTATCTTTCTACTTCTAACTAGCGTGAAAATCACGACAATTTTGAGGCAGCTGCCAACGTGTTAAGTGCTCTATTACCATTTGGTTCATCAAATGACACGACGACGTCGCGAGAATCAGTAATTACTATGCATTCAGGTGCTATTATAATAGCATATCTGAGCTGAATGTGTGAAACCTATACTTCGAATTTATGTGTGAAGACAAATAAGCAAAATAAATAGCTTTTCTATTGAATTACGCTGTACGCGAATAATTTGATATTATTCACTAAAATTTTACTCTAAACAGATGACTTTTGATATATAAGATAATAAGACAAGATAAGAGTAAAAAAACACAGAAATTAGACAAAACAGGATGCATGCACGTCAGACACGCACGTGCGATCACTGGGCTAACATTTAAAAAACAGTTAAATCTATATGTGTATACCCAGCCTAACTCATCTATGTCAATACTCAAGGATATTTGGAAAACTATTAGTGAAGCTAGAATTTTGGAATTTTGGAATGTTTGTGTTTGTCTATGCTTTTGTACCCGATAAATTCAGAAACGACTTAAACGGATTTAGATACGAATTTCACTCGCGTATTACAAGCATGAATAGACAAAAATATATCAATAATATCAATTTAAATAGTCCTGTCGTAATATTTTTTAGTGTGTTAAATTTATTAATCTGCAACAGAAAAAATATTAAAGTCTGTCTCTTTGGCTGAGTTACGTACGCACTTTCCGCTTGCGTCTTCACATGGGAAAACCTACTAACAAATTACTAATACTCGTATCACATCGTAAACAAGTGTGTTATATAGAAAAACATGATGAATTGGAATGATTTGAATTTTCTTTCAGAATATGTAAAAGTATTTCTGGAAAGACAAAGATCGTGTAAATTGGTAATTTTCCAAGATAAATTTCAAATTTAATTACAATTGTCATAATGAGTTTTGAAAGAGTTTGAACAAAAGAAGGTGAAAATGTTTCAGTAAGATCACTGGAGGTCATTGTTAAACTACATTGACTACTGAAAACATAAACATAATAGGAAGATTGTTAGATATCATTTCTAATTCCTGTCACCTGTATGGGTCTGGTTAGTTGTTGTGCATGAGAATTTATTTGATTTTTAAACTTGATAAACTTGAAGTATAGAAAAGTGAAATAATGTGGAATACTTAGCTATGATAAGTCAATTTAGATAAGGTAAAACAAAATCAAAACAGAATTGGAATTCGATGCAGCGGGGTTGACTCAATTTTTAGTTCAATTACACTTCGTTATCTTGGAAACTTTACCATAATAAAGAAAAATTAAAAACTGTTTTGTGGTTACACACATCACATATATATGATTACAAATATTAACTTTATTTCATTTTAATTGTCTTAAGCTCAGTACATTGTGGAGATCCTCAAAGTAGCTTGTATTTTGTAAAATTTATATCATTATTATCCTTTGATCAGAATATGTCATAATACTCTTAGCTTTTTGTCCAAAGGAAATAAATTGATTTTCCCTATTAAGATATTAATTGTTTAAAAAATTGTAGCCAGAAATATCGCCGCGGGCTAAGTCTAGCAGTAATAAAAGATTGACAAACTCATATTTCTATACCGTTGCAACTCGGTTCTTGTGAAGCAATGTGTTGTCTTGCAAAATCAAAACACCCTTGATCATTTGTCCTCATTTAAAATAATAGTTTCTATTAATTATTCTTTTGTTATAAGTGAGACCCCTCCTCTATAAATAAAATACCTTTACAACACCTATAAATCATGATTTCTAATCCATTTCAGGAGGCTGCAATATATGGCTTTTGTTGGTAATTTCTTCAAGGTGTTCAACTGTTTTTCTTTTGTATTGTTAAAATAGTTTTTACTGAGACACTGATTACCATTTAAATGCTATTGTTAGTTTATTCCAAAAATCAAAGTGTTTGCCTCATTCTTATGTTGAGTAAATTTGCATAATAAATGTTAGTCACAAAAAGAATTATAGACCAACTTTGACATATTATTATGATTCAATTGTGGAATGCTACAAAAATCTTCCTTCTCCCACTCCAAAAATTTGGATTAGACTTCCAAATGAAAGAAGATCATTAACATAATTTTCCCAATACTCAATATTATAGGCAAATTATGTGTGAAGCAAAAATGTTAAGATAATTGGGTCACAACTATTAAGTCCTATTATGAAAACTGAGGATAATCTTCATGTCAGCCTTTTTATGTACTCTATCTAGAGAGGTAATAAAATTAAGTACTTATTCAAGTATTAACTTAAACCTCCTTAATTTAAAAAAAAATGATGTCTACTAGAGTAATGAGATAAAATGTACAGGAAAATATACACCTTAGAAGCTTAGGTTTTGCCAATAATATCAAGTCATAAATAAGTATTTAGATACACAAGTCAATGTATGTTTTAATTGTGAGAGCATTGTTAGAGTTGGCACAGTTCATATGCACATAATATATATCTATCATCTAAGGTTCATTGGTGAAAAATGCCATCAAGCATTAAATTTGACCACTACAATTCTAATTTTTAAAGTTTACAATAAAAAGTAATAAAGTACTGGGAAAGTCTCTATACAAACCTAGTTTAGTCATATCAGAAAAATTGTATTTAAAAAATGCTCATTTCTTGAAATAATAAAGTTTTATAGGCAAAACATTATCACCTGAGTTAAAGAACAGGCATAGTCATAGCCAGGCATAGGCTGTGATGATTGGATAAAAGTTTGGGGGAGGCATTGTACTCACAGACAGACCGTATTACGTACTTATCATAATAAGACAAGTGAGTTTTTTTCTACAATTTGATCAAAATGTAATAGTGTTACATGAAAAAGTAGAATAAATTCAGTACAAAATAAATGTACAATTATTCCAATGAGTAACATGTCAATAAATTGTCTGAATGTTGTATGAATGACTGATTTAAATTAAATATCTGTTGAAAATTTATGTACATCACTATTCTAGGTTACATATATTGTGTCCTTTATCTGTTCAATGGTTGCTTGGAACTTGGAGGAGAATTAGGCCTTGAATGTTATCCTATTTTTATAAAGATTTGTATTAATATCTAATTATACAATATATGTATTCGCCTGATATTCTAGGTAAATTCAAAACTTTATTCAGGGGTGCTCTTTTGTAAACTGCTTTGCCAATTTCAATTTCCTAATTGAGCCTCAATACTCATATTGACTGAAAAAACTTTATCATTTAAAACAATCATTATTTTTAATACATAATCATGAATTTATATCACTTTATAGTTTATGATTCAAATTTTACTTTTAAGTCATTATATTTTGAATTCAAAGGACTTTGAACTATTTGCAATTTTAAGCCGCAATAGAATGAAATGAAAATGAATAATTCTAAGTTCATATCAGGTTATAAATATTTCTTATCAAATTACTCATTAATATTAATATAATTTAATAGTAACATAAACAAAAAAGAAAGACTCACTGTCTATTAATTAAACTGTGCTAAAATTTTCATACCTTGAATAACAATATTTAAATATTCAACTACTAATTTATCCATACAAATTCCTTGAAAATAGAGATAGAGTTTTCTCTATAAATATATATATGGTTTTAAGTCACCATTAAAATTCATTTACATGAAGTTCTTCAAGAATTATAATTAGATACACTCATGAACATTATATTGTTTCCATTACCCTTTTAAATACCTTGGAAAAAAAATGGCTTATCATGGAAAATAAATAGCAGAAATCAAGATAAAAAAACGAAATTACCTATTTATAAAATAAGTATTAAATACATATAGTAACACAAAATTTTTTTCAAATCCTTAACATACATGTTAAATATTTCCTCTCAAAGCTTGGGAAGGTGGAGAAATCACTTTTTTTTATTTTCTTATCACATTAAAATATTCATCACCACATCAATAACCTTAGGAGGACACATTGTAATAATATGTAAGTAACTTGCTATTGATTACAGAATGGTTTTCAATCCATAAAAACCCCATGCATTCTTCAGGCATATCATTAAATTACGTCATTAAAATGTAACCTCAAAGGATGGATAAACTCGAAATTTCATTGCAGAATTCAAAACCAAATTCATGCAATACGACGTAGGTGTAATAAGATTTTATTAAATATAAAATACGTACTGATTAGAAGATAAAAGTAAAACACGGCGCATTTTCTTTCGTATAATGTTTTTGACGTGATATCTGTCTGTCATACGCCAAGCCAAGGCTTATGTGGCAAACCGAAACCAGTGCCGTCAGCCGTGGCCATTTTTAAAATGTAATGATGAAGACAGTTCCGTCGATATCGATTTGATTTTTAGAATGGACTAAGGTTACAAAAAACGAAGCAGATTTGCAAATTATCAGTCACACTGTTGTGTCAGTAGCAAGATACGTCACAGTCTAAGAAATCACGATGGCCGACAAAGAATGGTTAGGTAGTACTCACTGCTAATTTTTACGCCTCCTAGAGGTTTCGGTGGTTGGTTGTCGAATGTCTTTCGAACGGATTTGTTGCTGCCCTCGGCGAATGACGTGGTCCTAGGGCGTCCGCTCATTATTATATGTATAAAATAAACGGCCGAATCCTGAACTTCATAGATACTACTTCACATTTCTCGTTACCACCCTTGCACTCACACTGAACTCTCTCACTTTGCGGATGAAATACAAAGTTATGGATGCAATAACTAAATCAATATCACAATTATAGCATTAAAATCAAAATAAGATAGTGGTTTTACAATATCATTTTGTTAGATTTTTAAAATTTACTTCAATAAAGTGAACGACAAATTTTTAGTTTCTTCAGACTTCACAGACTCGATCGCTCGCTCGGTCATTCGGCTAATTTCGGCATTCGCTCGGATGGCGCTCGGACCTTCGATCAGTGACGTAGCAAGATTGTATTCCATCATACGCATACGCGTTGAAATTTATCATCATTTCATGTTAAATTACAATTATCCAAACAAAACCAATTTATATTTCTATGGCATTGACTTTAAAATTTACGATATATACAATAAATAAGAACAATAGTAATCCGTATAGTCAAACCCGACGACACCCATGCAAGTACGATACGTTGCTTACATTGCTTAAAAACTGTGGAATATTGTATGGGTGACAAACTGTATTATTAATTGCAGTTAAGCTTCCAGTATTATATTTTAAAGGTTATCTAAGAGCTAGGTCCATTTTTTTATTATCTTTCTTTAGTGATACCTTTGATATTGCTGTTGCTGTTGATGTCTATGGGCGATGGAGATCCCTTAGAATCAAGAGGGCCTTGTACTAATCTTTCGGTAGCCTATATATAAAAAGAAATATTTCTCTACAGTACATTATGTACTTTTTAGAGTACTATAACCCAAGAGTTATTACTATAATCACTTAATGAAAGCTTTCTCTGAAAGAATAAGTCATGTACAGACACATAACAAATAATCATACAGCGCCATCTAATATCAGATACTATCAATCAAAAGCCAATTTCCTAAAAACAAGAAATTCACCAATTCTATCTATTTCAGGAACCTAAGACCTGGAACGTAAGAAGGTAATTTAATGTATTTGAATAATTGTTATATTACCACTTATTGGCTTTCAATCAGTTACCTATAATAATAAAATAACGTTTTAAATATTTTTTTTTACATCCGATTTATTACGACTTATTATAATCCTTAGTAAACAGAAACGTATGTTATAATTAAACATAAAATTTAGTACTATTTACCTATTCATGTGAAGATCTCTTCGATTTATGTATTATGCATTGTATGCCATATCTATGAGCAACATTTATTTAAGATGCGTTGATCAGTTGTGAATTATTGTTAACTTATACATTTTTCTTCTGAATTTGTTTACAAGTCGTTATATTATAACGTAATATATAGGTTAATAAGACTGCTTTCAATATCGGATAAATATACGTCAGAGGTGATGTTTTCCTTTTTAAGATAAGCACCTAGATGACGCTACCCATGCAAAGAATATATACATTTTATTTTTCAGAAAACGATTTGAGATGATGTTGGTGTAAAACACTTAAAATATTTCATGAATGATGTTTGATGGAAGACGGTATACCACAAACATATATTTATATATTAAATATAATGTACTGACAGGATTGATGAGATTTACATCTGAGAATATAGTAAACAGTGCAAATCCTGGCGATCTTCAAGAGTCTTTCTATTCATATATGTTTATGTTTTCAGCAAGAAGAAATATTCACGAAAGAAAATTATTCACGATAACATAGATGAATAAAGCTCCTAAACCCCCAATTATTGTATACCAGAATCATCATCAGTGGCATCGCACGCGTGTGCGAGAGGGACAACAATAAAAAGATTGTCAATCTTTTCTATGGTTGTTAGGCAACGTTATATTAACAACAAATTGAACATTTTCTTACATTTTGCTGAATCATCGTGATGAATCTTTACACAGAATTAGCCTATAATAGTACTCGTCGTCCTCCAAACCATCTCCAAACCAAAAATTACACCATAGTGTAGTTCCGTTGCGTCGTGAAAGAAGGACAAACACACTAACAGACAAAAACACTTTAGCATTTATAATATTAGTATGTATCAGCTAGGTATGTTTCTAAATTTTTACTTCTCATACATGAGAATTGTTGTATAATTGATTTTAAAACTATTAAATTGAAATAAAACTATATATTCTCCAATAAACATGCATAGCTAGGTATATAATTCATCTAATCGAGTAATGCCGAGTAATAAAAGAAATATTCTGTTCTTCCCTTATATTTAGGATACAAATGATTTAGTATCATAAAAAACATTTTAATATGAATTATGATTATTAAATCCTGTCTATTCCAAGATGTCATTTATTATAGTGGCTCAC
>DWPA01000408.1:0-25779 GCA_018251375.1 Calpodes ethlius
TTTTGCACGTCTCTCCATAGAATCCAAGGCTGATAGGTGAGTTATGGCGGCGCCAGCCCATATATGACAACAGTACTTCACACATGGACGAACCTGTGCCCTGTGTAGGATTAGAAGTTGTTCAGGAGTGAAGTACCCCCGCACTTTGGCTAGGACACCAAGTTTTGTTGGATATTTTTTATTTTTTGAAGATACGTATATCTACTGCAACGTTTATCACACCGGACCGTCATTCGAAGGGTCCTAGGTTCGATTACCAGCGAAAGAGACTGATTCATGACTTAAAATTTTTGTTCTCGGCCTTTGTGCGTTGTCCATGGCGTAGATAATCCTGGTGCGGGGTTCCGAACATGTAGCGTTAATCATTGTATTATTCATTAAGGTTGAAAAACGAGCACCAGTTTTCAGTGATGCACAAACTTGTCTCCGAACTAAATCGATTGCATCCATAATAGCTTCAGGAAAATGTGCTCGTTTGCGATACGGCGCGCGGACGTCGGGCGCCAGGCGTCGGGTGCCCGCTATACTTTACCAATTTATGTAACTCGATGCGGCCCCGAGCCGCTGTATTCTTCAGACTGTCGATACCGGTGTACGGAGACGTTCGATGTTTACTTCACGCGGCCAATTTAAAGATTACAAACGAAAGATTTTAACCTCGTACGGCGATCATCCTGATAAAGTCCTTCACATAAAGTGCGTAGTGAAGATATAAAACTTAAGATCAATAAATTGTCATATTTTATTCCGATTTGATCCTGGACAAAAATATTTCTGCAACTCTGTGGAGTTACGGTGCATCCTCGCCGACGTACCGTCTGTGAAACAACGATAGTTGACGTTAAAATAAGTATGTTTGTATTTCTAATTTTAAATCATATTTCTTATGTCTGAAATCCTTACATCTTGTACATAACCATATTATTACATGTATAATTTGCCGTAGTCAGCCGACTCGTTATAGACAACACTTTACACAATCGACGTGGAGCTCGTACTTTCACATCACTATATCAGCGAAGAACCTAAGTTTTATCCATGGTTACGAGTCTGTTAAAAAATTAAATCCACCAGGTTTAAGCATCCTTAAACTGTCGCGAGAAATAATTCAAGGCATTCACTGATTGAATTGAACTGGCAGAGAACTTAAAAAACTCAACTTCGGTAACAATGATTTCGTATGTTTGCTCGTATGAGACGTCTATGGTATCGTCCATATCGCTTATTGTTAATCTGCATTTACCGATATTTACGTCAAGCTATTACCAACTTTGACAAGATAGCTGAAATACTGCTCAGTTGGACTTCCTCATTAATAATGATATCATAATACTCCAGAGTACAAGTTCATTACAATGTTTGTTAAATTGTCAAAAAGACTTCTAAGTGCATTGATATTATATAGATTATCTCAGTAAAAAAAATGGTCATTAGTTTATTTTGTCTTTAGAAAAGCCTTTGACATTTCCCTTATAGACGTTAGACTAACACCAAGTGCAATTTAATGAGATGAATGTGTTCCGGCGACTCGGGAAGCAATGTCAAGTTGCACGATAACATTAGTTGTACTTTGTAGTTTTAATAGACTTCTTCAATCGTGTAGTGTATCGCCGCATGATTCTTGGTCGCCCATATACTATTATCCGCCTCCCGCTTTATATGTCCTCATTATTACGTCTGAATGCACAATGGTTTCACAAGTAACAATAACAATAACCCATTCAAAGTTTCTACCGACATTATATAATAATTGAAAAATATTTTTTATACTCGTGCTGGTTTAACAGATAATGCTACAAATGAAAATATAAATTCGTTAATCTACTTGAAATATAATGGATGGAGTCAGTATTCTCGACTGAAGGTCTTCTTTCTTTCTTAAATTTTAATTTTGAACATTTGTCTCCATGACGTCACTTCGCTGAACGCTGAGCGAGTAACCGAAGCACGCCGCGTCGTCCTGTATAAAGGTAGCTCGGCGCCCCGGTCACCAAACAAATTAATTCAACTTGTCTGTTAGTAATATGGAGCGCTCGCAGCCCCCGTTTCCGCTAATTGCTTACTATCACGCACGTCCAGTAAGTGCGAGCTAGATCAGCCGTGGAACCGCTTTCTATTGGTTTGTTGTATTATAAAACTACTAAATATGGAGCCCTCTCCTGATCCTGTACGCTAAGGGCCCTATTATTGAACCGATATCAAACGCAGTCTCAAGATCGATGTCAGTGGATATGCCCTCAAATCGCTAATTATGATAATAAATGATACGATGAGAGCTAAACAACGAAGAAACCCTATTCTAAAGAGAAGCGGTATAATATATATATTTTTGTTAACACCTTAGTTTTCCTCCATTGTTCTATATTACATTACGTTGTTAATTACATGTATGAAAAAGTAAAGAATAAATATTAAGCGTATTAAAAATTTAAATACAATTAGTTCCAATTAATTACTGAATAAAACAACTTTTGATAAACAGAATTAATCGATGCAGATTTCGAGACTACTCGATAACAAAGTTGCTCGGTCATTACGTAACGTGGCACCGGGCAACGGTCGATCAACGAATGTCCCGAGTCGTTCCTGGTCTTCACGCTGGCACGTCCCTCCCTTTCGTCTTGCGCTACGGTGCCTCGTTCAAGGCCTGGATATCGCGTAGCGCTACCGGTGATGGGTTCTCTGCCGTACACTTAACCGGTTCCTCCTCTGCAAGGGAATCATCCTCACAGATCCCAGTATTTTCTTCTGGTATATTGGACTTATTTTTTCTTCCTGGGCTTCTCAGTATTCCCGGCCGCTTCAGGCTCTGCGGACTAGGATCGCGCACTTACGGCTTGGAATCGTTCGTGGGGCCATAGCCGATACCGCTGCGGTCACTTACTTGTACTTGGCCACACCTCACGCAAGCTCGCCATCGATGGCAGTTGCGCGAGGAGTGGCGGAAACTTTGGCAATTCTGGCACTGACCTGTCCTCTTCGTCTCACCCCCCAAGCTTTGATGCCAACCCCTGGCACTGAACGTGTTGTTCACATTTGCAATGAAGGTAGGTGCCGTCATTTTCAATTGCAATGAGGGTAGTTGCCATACGTGTACGTGGTTAACTAGAAAACAAAACACTTTTTAAAGGTATATAACGTTATAAGCAACAGTCTGTGTCTCTGAAACAGGTGTTTAATCTACGATTATTTATGTAGTGATTGATAATGTATCGTAATGTGATTAGTGTATTGCTCTATTTTTAATTTTACTTTGACTATTTAAATTACAGCAATACGTGCTAAAAAATATCATAAAATATCCCAACATACAAATGCATTATAACTATCAATTTCAGCAATAATATCTTTATAATTCCCGCACATACTATCACGGTCGCAGGTCCCGAATTGATAAATAATAATGTTTAGAACCGCAATATGTAAAGGCTACCTTAGTAAGATGAAAATGTTGCCATATATGGAAACAATACATTTTCCTCATTTTCTTATAAGTATCGGTTAGTACAACTTTTAATTATAAACACATTTACACACACGGGTGCATATTGGCGATCGTAAGTACGCAATATTACCACTCGTATATTTATTTTTATGCTCAACTTTATACCAACATGGCATTAAGAAACTAACCGTCTTAGGTTTGTAAGACTATGTTGAACTCAACAATCAGGATTTTAAGATCCATCTTAAAACCGATCTCTAATATAATGTCATCGAAATCTTAAACAGCACCTGAGGTTTTGTTTTTATTACGTCAGAATCTCAAACCGAATCTTAATTCCGCGTTCATTAGCTGGATGCGGTTACCAATGAGGGCATTAGATAACGCTTTACAATCATATTTATTAGCTTATAGAAGTATGGTCCTACAAAATCGATTATTGAGTTCGCGATTAGATTATCTATAAATAAGTACTGAAAGAAGATTGTATACTCAAAGAAATAATATGATAAAGGATCGCAATTCTTAATTCATCATAGAGTCGAGATTCTTAATTGGCAGAAGGGAAATTTTATTGGAGATGAGAAGGCGCGTTGGCTGGATCAAGTTATACTCAATTGGAAACTACCAGGCTACCGTATCCCAATCCATCAAGAATAAGAGCTTCGGCTCGGCTCTGTAGGCCGCAATTGAAGGAGTCACGCGTCTCGAATTTTTAACCCAACGCGGCAACGGTTGATTTCCTGGCATGTGAGTAGTCTCTACTCCTATCAGTGGGAGGTTGTCACGAGCTAGTAAGTCAGGTCTGTGATATCGAGGTCACGTGCTGCACCAGAAATTTTATTTTAAGTGTATCTTAAAACAGTGTTGGCGGTGATATTTATTTAAAAAGTTTTTATATTGTCAGTTTTTGTTTTCGTTGTCAATATTTAATTTATAATTTTTTGTTATGAATTAAAAATACATGTAACGGATTTCAACAATACTTGTATTTAAAAACTGCTTACAAATACCATTTTCAATGGTGTTGTTACCCAAGTGGATGGGTTACGTGCGAACGGCTCTCGTACTAACATTTCAGCCGTAGTGTATGACGTGGACCGGTCGAGACGCCCGTTTGCTACTTCCATATCAGTAAGAATCAATGTGGGAGCTGCATTCAGTGTACCGTGAACATTGGTGCGTTACCGCTCCAGTTGTCAGCCGATGTAAATTCGATTTCAAACTATGTAGTTGCATCTGCTTAACGTTTATCTCTACGAGTGAGCGCAAAGGGGGTGGCAATCAAATCGCTGAGGTCGCGCCGCCCGCGCCGCTCGCACCAGGAGCGGAATAATCTAATTCCGAGTCGTCTCCAGCCTGAATACCAAATTAGGCGAGTATATTAGATAATGTAATGACTCCGCCAACCTACGTCGTGTTTACCTGATCTTTTGCTTGTGTTTGCTTAAACTTGATAATAGAAAACAGATTGAATATGAAATGACCACAGCGGGGCGCAGCATCAGTCATTTTAAAATGTCAAAAGTTTATTCGATGATACCTACTATTTCACGTTAAAACAACGTAGGATACTTAGATAGAATTTTCAAAAATATAACCTTATTAAACCCTTCCTCCGGTTACGTTCGAACATTCCACATATTCGTTTAAACAGTGACGTATGGTGTATAAAAGGAAACTATATGACTGACGTAAGATATCACGTTGGCATAGTATGACATGAGCACTGGAGAACACGCGCTACTCGTCACAGTGACGATCGCTCCTCGGCAGTCCGACGCTCCCGATAAACTAGTGCCCTAATGCGATGCGACGCCGCCGACGCGGGGCCGAGGCAAAGGGCAGATGGCAAACGTTTATACCGGAACAGATATCGTTCCAGTTAAATAATCATTTATCGTCAACTATTTCAGAATACTTTCCTAATACTAAGATGTGCCTATGCTATAGGCATAACTGTATAGCTATATATATAGGTAGCGCTATAAACGAAAGTACTCATTCTCTTTTAGCAGCTCTTACAATTTGGCCGCGTCCGTGGGCCGTCCGCCTGTAGCACAGCGCAGGGACCCTAAGTATTAGAAAACTGTAATTTCGCATGACTGCAGATATCTGTCACAATGAAAATGTGGTAGTATAAAATCCTAAAAAAAAATCCTTACACTACTACGTACGTAAGTCGGAATGATCTTTTTATTTCGTCTGCAGACTATTTTTCAATTTTCAATCCCGTTGCTTAATAGTAAGTTTCGATGTGCGAGATGTCATTTAGAGTCAATTTTGTCACAGAATTTGTATGAGTTACCCGCATACACCACAATAGCTACTAAAAACAATCGAGTAAAACATCTATCACAATTTCCACACTGCCCTGCACTTGGTACCCCGCGGAGACTGATGTGTGGGTAACTTGCATAATTATTATTATGCACGATGAACGTCGGAGTGTAAGAGCGGACGACCCTAGAACACCAGGACCTTCTTGCTGGGTGTCACCGAGCTCGGGGCTCGTGTGCGGTCGATATAGCGAGGATTCCTTTCTACAAAAGAGGGTTTTTACAAAGCGTATGACGCCCCAACGAGACCTTGTGAGGCGTTGGACGACTTGTCGTTCATTTAATTTAGACTTCTGATATTACATTAACCTATCGACCTCGATTGTTGTTGGGTTGTGGGAATGCTTATAAAATCAACCAATAAGAATCTTGTCGGAGAACTAGAGTTAATGCGGGTCTCCGTCTTTGTTATTGACCGACGACGCCGACGCATGGGTGTATAATTTGGTGTTATCGATGTCCTTGAGCGACGGCGATGCCTTACCGCCGGCCGGCTTGACCGTGCGTTTATCGGCTTTTCAGATAAAAGGAATACTTTCCGAGGGCAGGCACGTACTAATTTGTAACTAGCGCACGGCACGCACAAAAATCTCATGAGGACGCCATGAAGTTTCCCTTTAAGTACTGGAACATGTATTTACGCGGACTTACTTATCCATGTAGTGTATGAAATTACGCGATAGTTGTTAAGGGAAGTCAACGTCACGATAGTAACGCGGCTGGGGCCGGTCGGTTGCAGGCGTGCTGGACACGGGCACGCTGGTGCGCGGCTGGCGCATGCGCTGGGCCCTCGCCGCGCACGACATCTGCTTCACGAACGCGCTGCACGCGGCCTTCTTCGCGCTCGGCAAGTGCGTGCCGGTCGTGCGCGGCGCCGGCGTCTACCAGGTACCCCTACACCGACGCGACGACACCTAAAACACGAAACTGGCCGAGAGTAAACCTTTCTACCTCTTTTTAACATCGAACTGGCCGTAGCTAAACATAATACTGATGTCGAGTAGCGCATCTCCTCTACCGATACGTTTCTTTCGAATTTCGTTAGAACAATGTAGACACGGCATCAGTATTTCTTGATAATAACCGCTTAAATTTCGCTCGCGATCTCCTCGAGCCGAGTTCTAGTTCTCCAATTAAAGATTCGATACACTCAATATAATGTTAAATTTATTTGCCAATGAAAGAAATGAACAGAACCCCGTAAATGAACCTACCACCGTAGGAGTACCGTCGGGATTAAACTAGACGGTGCTATTTTAAGAAGTTCAGGAATGGCTGTACACAATTAAGTCAATTCGTGAGGTCCTCCAGTACTTCTGCATCGTAAAAACACGAGGACACTGTTCTCAAACCTATGTTCAAAGTTTTTAAAGTGAGGTCGACGTTTCGATGTCGTGAGAAGTCTCATCCGTGTATTTCATTCGCACGTGCGTCCAGCCGGCGATGGACTTCTGCGTGGAGCGACTGTGCTGCGGCGAGTGGGTGCACATCTTCCCCGAGGGCCGTGTTAACGTGGAGCAGCAGCCGCTGCGGTTCAAGTGGGGCGTGGGGCGGCTGGTGGCCGACAGCGCGGCGGCCGGCCGCGCGCCCGTCGTGCTGCCCGTGTGGCACGAGGGCATGGAGCGCGTGCTGCCCAACCACGAGCCCTACCGCCTGCGCCTACGCAAGCGCGTCTACCTCGCCGTCGGGGAGCCCATCCACTTGCACCCGCTGCTCGAGAGGTACCCGCTCTTTCGTTCTTTCGACCGCGGACTTGTCACAGGTGGACTTGTTTTTTTTAAAGTAAATAGTCGACGAATGCCAAAATTTAAAGTATATCCTTAGAATAAATATACCGGCTTCGGTTTTTGAGCGCCAAGACCATTATAATATTGCGGTAAGTTTTCCTTCTGAACTGACTGGATCTGATAGATATCGACGTCTACCCCCAAACCCTCATGCACTGGCGGAAAACTTTCGGTTCTCATTTTTTATGAATAGCAAACGAGTTTACCTGGGCGGCTATATTGAGTTACAAAAACTTGATAGTTGATTATTAATTCGTCAGTAAGTGGTTTGAGAACCTCATAACTGTTAGTGTCGAGTACATAGTAGTATCTTTCAGCTAGTAGTCATTTGTATTGTCTCATTCGAAGATTATCACAGATGCGTGTAAATATAAGATATAAATAAATGGTCACCTGTTGTATAAGTACACCCGCAACTACCATCCGTCCCGAACAACAGTAAGTAACTTGTACATGTGGCCCGGGCGAACCTGCCGGTCAGTTCTACCACCACCAAATATTTGTGTGAGATAACGGTTTCCGTAACGGACTGCCATTCAAAGGGACTCGATGTCGATTGTCAGCGAGGCAGAATTTGAATGATTTTAAATTTCTGTTCTCGGTCTGCATGCGTTTCTGTATTTGTGTTGTCCACGCCCTCCGCGACTGCCATTTTTTTTTTATTATGTCACCTTGAACTTGAATTTAATTTTTCTCGAATGGGAATCTAAAATAATTTAAAAGTTTGTCAATATCTTCCGCTTCGCTCACCTTGCAGATTAAAAAACGCGAACGCGTCCGAGGAGGAGACGCGCCGAGCGATCACGGAGCGCGTGCAGGACGAGCTCATGCGGCTGCGCGAGCGCGCGCACGCGCTCATCCGGCGCACGTGCGCGCGCGACGCGCCCCGCGCGCTCGAGCCGCACGACGCCGCCGTCGCCAACGGCAAGGCGCACCGCGAGCACGACGACCGCCGCCGCGAGACGGACCCCGAGAAGGAGCTATAGAGATCCCCCGCGCTCTGTCGACTCGCTTTGTCCTTAGGTTAAACTATGCAAGTGTTTAGACAATTTTACGAGCGCTCGACGCCAGTCGGGCGCGGTGCGTCGCGCGTCACGGCCGCGGGGCGGCAGCGCGCGACTTGAAATTACCTCATATACTAATTTAATTAAGATGGATGTACAGATGGAAAGATATTTATACGTGTACTTATACATTTAGGCCGTCCCCGGGCCAGGGGCGGCGCGCTCGAGCTTGTCGGTGCGCTCCGGAGCGACCCACCTAGCATATCAGCTGCTCGACTCCGACGGGATCCACGAGCTAGGGAATACGTTTTATATAACCGTTTACATTGTTACATTCTGCGAGATGTCGGACCGCGCAGCGGAACGAGCGGCCGCTTTGCAATAATATTACATAGATTTATATTTTAGGGGAAATTTTAAGCAACTCGCATCGCGGCTCACATCCCGCCGCGGCCGCTGATCACAATCGGAATAATCTGTCCATCGTCACAAAATCCACAGCAGCAGCGAGCGGCGCTCTCCGTCTGTGTCCGTCTCGCGGCGCACAGTTCGTTCTACTCGCGTTTAAAGTAACGGCGTTAGGTTAATGGCATTAGGTAGCTTCTACGTGTAAGTTATATTTGTGACAGTTTTCGATATGGTATTATGTGAATCGATGTCGTGTGTGTCCGTGTGCGCGTGCGTGCGTGTAGCGCTCGACGCTGCGTCGCTACTGGAGTATTATATTCAAAGTTCTATTCGAGTGTAAATTATATTCTATATTTCCTTTTAAATAAATTTTGTAATTCTTTGGTGTTGAGTCGGCCGACGCCGGCGGTGGTTTCGAGTATCTCAGTGTTGTACGAGTGTTTTAATGTAATTGGGACGTCGCGGGTGACGGGGCGGGGGCGGGGGCGGCGCGCGGAGGGCCACGTTTCATTGCTGCTGCAATATTCTTGTCTATAAATTAGTTTTTGAGGCCATCGCAGGTCCGTGACCTCGAGAGCCTTACATTCGACAACGTTCCTGTATTATCTACGATCGGTTCACTTGCCGCTCACTCCGAATGTCTCCGTGTTAGATTTTGTGTCTATTCATCCTAAAACCAAAGGGCCACCTTTAAAGTAGACATATGCTATATTGGAAGTGAACGTGCCGCAGCTTGTTTTGCCGCGTCGCCCGCGCGGTACGCCGACATTTCCGCGCACCCGCATAGATCGGCCGCGGCTCCCGGCTGACGGCCGCCTGTCACTGCGTCCTGCCGGGAAGAGTCCCTTGCCGGTCGGCTCGGAGGGTGGCAGCTACCCCGGCAGGCTGATATACAATAATAATAGAACCAGTGAAAATAAAATGACTTAATAATCATTTCGATAATGAAATCCCTACACGAAGCCTTGCCGTGAACGTGGAAGGTAGGGACGTGCCGGTCGGTGCGGCTGGGTCGAAACGTCGGCGTACAAAATACTTAACGTGAGTACCCGGGCAATAGTAAAAAGTGCAGGGTCCACGGTGTGTTAAGCATAAATCATATACGCCACATAATGATAACCGAACCGTTACAATCATTTATATGCACATGTGTTTGTAAGTGTGGGGTCTGCGGGGCGGGGGCGGTGCTTGTTTGTTAGGTACATAGACATGTGTTGCGGGAAGAAGGTGCTCGGTGAGCGGTGCAGTGGAAAAGCAAAGTTACTTCCGCCGGCCGGGCCGGGCCGAGTTCTACACATTTAATTATAATTTACGAGTACTTTACTTATTTTGCTTTTTACCACGTTTTATATATATACTTTGAATACAAAACCGTGGCATCGCCCGCCGCCCGCCGCTCGCTCCCGTCTGTTCTCTCGTTTATACCGGAGTGAGGTGTAATTACAGCAGCATTTTGTAAGTAAATGTTTAGTAACATTTTAAAATAATATATTTGTACGAAATACTCGATCGCGAGCCCCAAGCGTGCTCGCACCGAATGGAACGCATAGATAAAACTTTTATATCGATTTAAATATTTTGACAGACGATATCATAGTAAGTAATGCGATGTTGAGAAAGCATTCTTTAAGTATACAGTGTTCGTAACGTTACCATTCGAGAGACGTTTTACTGATGGAATATTTTGAAACTGGGACTAGGCGAGGCCCGCCGCGCGCCGCCCGCTCCCCGCTCCGCCGGCTGCAGCGCGCGGACGGCGGGCGGCGGGCGGCGGACGGCGGCCCGTTCAATCTTAAAGTGATTTGTATTTTTTAACGGAAGATGTGCTTTTGGAGGATCTACTTATACTTTTATTTCTAAAATAAATCGATGAACCTCGACGTGCCCGTTTTATTTCCAACTTCTCAAATAAAACTATCCTTTACGCTCAAATTTTATTCGGCTTTTTTGTAAATTAACGGTCCGTTTATACAGTAGCCACAATATAAACAATACACTGTCGAAGCGAACGGAAAATATAATCACAATTAATTAGTCAATTAGCGCCACTCGAAACATTTTTAACACATGGAAGCTTCTCTCTTCCGAGTTTCATGATATGGGTCAAATATTGCTTTCGAGTGTTACTCAAATTGTTCAAGTCATAAGTTGTATCAATCACTCGGACACGCGGGCGCTTCGACGAAGCGGAACGGCGCGGCCCAGGTCGCTTCGTCATAGTTTTAAAGTGATATAAACCTAACTTAATTAAAGAAGTTAACATAAATAAAAAATACTGCCTACCGAACTAAACTTATGTACCGAAGAAACCGAAAGTAAAACGCGACCCACACCCGCAGCCCGCGGGCTCCCCGACACGCGCAGCGGCCCCGCCCGCCCGCACCCTTCCGAATGTAGCTCGCTCACGCTCAACGCGCACGGGGCTCCGGCGGTCAGTGCAGCGCGACGACGGAGCTGGCGCCGAAGGGCGGGCGGTACGTCATGCCGAGGTCGGCGAACAGGCGCGGCGGCGGCGCCACGTCCGCCAGGAACTGCTGGCCCAGCGCGGCGGGCAGCGCCCCCGGCAGCGCGCCCAGCACGGCGGCGCGGCAGCAGGCGGCGGTGCGCGCGCGCGGCTCCAGCGCCACCACCGCGCCGCGCACGCCGCGCGCCCACGCCAGCACCTCGCCGTACCGCTCCTGCTCCTGGGATCGCTACTTTTTCAAGTTAACCATTCTCCGCTAGACCTATACGAGAGTTTCCTACTGCGACGCGACATTCCCCCTTCTCTCTTTTATACATTTTCAACTATGTCATTTTATTTACAAATTTAAGTAGCTGGAATATGATTTAATCCAATACTACAATATAAAATGGCTGTCCCGGTATAGACATTTAAAAACTTCCATTTGGCGCTGAGTATTCAAATCTCAGCGATCGACACGCGAGCGTGGCTCACCTGTCGGTCGTCGCAGGGCTCGCGCGGGTCGTGCAGCCCCAGCAGCACCAGGTCGGGCGCGGGGTGCAGCAGGCCGACGTGCGCCACGGCCGCGCCGCCGCTCAGCGTGAAGGCGGCCAGCTCGCGCTGCAGCGGCTCGCAGCCCGCCGCGCCGTCCGGCAGAAGCAGCTGCGCGCGCGCCGCGTGCGACGTGAGCAGGCGCGCGGCGGCCACGGCGGCGGCCCCGGCGCGGTGCGCCCCCGCCACGCACACGACGGCGGGCGCCTGGTGCGCGTTGCGCGCCTCCAGCCTCCGCCCGCCGCCCACCAGCCGCAGCGCCACGTCGGCGCACGCGCGCGCCAGCAGCACGTACGCCGTGTCACACACCGCGCCGCCCATCCCCACTGCACACGACCGGTATGATTATAGGTATGATCCGCGGACACGTCCCCGGTCCGAGCGATTGGATTAGTCGAAGCCGATTGAAACACTGGTACTCCGAGCCTCCTCCGAAGGAAAACGCATTCAAGTTACCCTCTGAGATTAGAAAGAACGAAGGCGCAGATACGCAGAAAATAGTTTAGAATAGACTCACCTCGACCGAGAGCCGGTGGTGTAGGTAGTCCTTTCAACTCTCAACGGTCAAGATAAAAAACACATTTCTAGTTACTAGTTTCTTATCGAGTTGAGGGATCATTCAAAATCTCGGAATAAAACAACCACCCCCTCCTCCCGAACTCCCGGTCGTAGATGGTTCATGAAGTAGGTAAGTAATAATCGTTCGGTAAGTAATCCTCCCACCACGAAGGGGCATTAAGCTAAGCTAGCGTACCGATGCCGTCCCAGAGCAGGCGGCGCGCGGCCTCGCTGACGGCGGGCACGCGGCGGCCGTCGTCCGTGCGCAGCGTGCCGCCCGCGCGCAGCTCCTCCGGCACCCAGATGCCTGCGGACGCACACGGCGCTTTTATTAACTCGAGAAGGATGACTCTATAGTTTACTCGCGTTCGACATTGACGATCCTATCCAGAATCTTTAGATGAATCGAGGAACAGTCAGAATTGCAATCTTTTAGAATATTTAAAAGGGCCGGCGGGTAGCGGCCGCCATACGTTCCGCCGAAGGTGAACGGCGAGAGGCGCAAGTAAACCTTTGAACGTGGCCGTCCTTTCCTCTCTAGCGTCCGGCGCGACCCACGCGACCGACCTTGAACGTCTAAAGTTGACTCTGTCGCAGCACCGCGTATTATTCACGCAACAGCCGCCGTAAGTAAAAAGTTTAACTAAATTCCATTCCACTGTGAGGAACCGTGTCGGATACCTGGGGGACGAGCAGGTACGGTTTTTACTAACATCCTGATCACAGATTATTGAAACTGAGAAATGTATATCATTACAACCCATAAGTGTCCCACTGCTGGGCTCAGGCCACCTTTCACAAGGTGAAGGGAATAGGCCATAGTCGTACGTTCGGGCCACTAGGCTATCAATGTACAGTTTGGTATAAATATAGGATCGTGGAGATTTCATGACTCACATCTCCGATAGTAGAACCGGAGGAAGCTGCTAAATTATAGCAGATACACTAAACGCGTAGCGGTAGTGGGTTTAGTAATTGGAGCGACATTACCGAGCGGCTCGGCGGCGGCGGCCGGCAGCACGTTCTCGTCGTGGCGGAAGGAGCGCGCGGCCTCGTCCGCGGCGCGCACCACGTCGGGCCGCGCCGCCGCGCGCATCTCCTCCCACAGCGCCTGCACGCACACGTCTCGTTACTGTCACATGTCGCATCGCTGAGCGGTTACGCGGTTAGCCATTTTATGGTTACCGATAAAATCTTATCAGTCGATCGACATTCCTTGCTGCCAAATTATTTATCGACGTGTGTGTTATAAGGATTCGTGGAAGATATGGGCTCCCCGAATCCCTGCACGGGTCGAGGTAGCGTTGCATCAGGCGGGCCGCGAGAGCCGGAAATGCCGGACGGGTGGAGAATGAATCGCAAGAACCTGCTTGTCGAACAGCGCCAGGTTGCCCTCGAAGTCGAAGTCGTCCAGGAGCGCGGGCTCGGCGGCGTCCCCGAAGCACGCCTCGTTGCGGCGCCGCGCGCGCTCTCCCCCCGCGCCGCTCCCGCCCCCGCCCCTCGTTTTTGGCGTGGAGCCGGAGTTACCGAAGCTACCTACCCACGAAAGTAAAATTCTCATAAATAAAAATAATTACCCCCGAGAAACGCTGCAGCTTTGCTTGTAACAACCGAACGAAACAATACGATGACAAGACAAATCATACCATCCAGTATGAATATTTGCCACAATTCGGCTCGACTAACTCCACTCGATCGAGTCAGGAATCTGGAACCCAGAAGCCTTCTACCGTTCATATAAGATGTGGGGCTCGGTCCCCGAGTTAAATATTAAACAGGTACAATTACAATAGATCGAATGTGGTCACATTGTGGCCATTAGAATGCCGAGGGTTACCCTCGCCTATCATATAAATGATAATAATAAATGGTCAGTCCTGCGAGGAAATCACGAGCGAGTCGCTGCAACAGCGTGCTCGGGCGCTCGCATCTTTCGTTACCGGATTACATACGACATTGGATTGAACGGGGCAACATTGGACGGTCACCAGAGTGAGTATTGTTCTTGGTAGCGCGCGGCCCCTGGATGTCGATGGGCTTACTGCGCGCCGTCTTGGAGCCGCCGCCGGGCCCGCCCGCGCCGCCCGCCCCGCCCGCGGCCCCGCCGCTCGCGTGCTGGACGTTGCCTGCAACAACGGTGCACTTTTATATATAGATAGAAGAGCAATAACTTTTACCTGTATCTTTTTGCTAAAAGCAATACTCCGGATAATACAAATGATGTTTACTTTACCCAACACAAATTTTGAAATTAACCTTGTGAGTCTTACTACACACATACAGCCCACCTTATAAATTTAGCCAAAAGCATATACTCGAAGAGTACTTGGTCAAAAAACTCAATGTTACAATAGCGAGATTAAAGAACATGAGAAGGGAAACAAGCGAAAAATAAAATCCTTGCAAACATTGTCAACAAAGCTCTAGGGAGTATCTGTAACATTCAAAAAACATATCAACATGATAATTATGTTAAGTAGGTTTTCTCAATAAAAAGCAATTAATCACCTGAGCTTGTGTTAGTGGCTTGTAGGTTTTCACAGACAGTGGCGCGCTGTCCCTTCTTGCTGCCCTTACTAACGGCCACCGTGCTGTGTGTCTGCTCCGATCGCTCCGGCTGCACCTCCTCGATTATCCTCAATTCCTTTATGTCTGCAGCACTACGTCATCGATTGTTTTTTATTAAATTTATCTATGTAGTGGCTGGGAAACTGAGCTTAAGATTTATGTACAGAATTCTAAACATATTTTAGATATATTTAATACACAAGAAACAAGTAGCGGCACTACCAGGTGTGGAACAAATAAAACTGAAGCATTTCTAAACCCTGAAGTGTTTGTGTTATACTCCAAGAATAACATGTGACTTGAAATACGCAAATGGCTTGTTTAATACAAGAAGCAAAAGATAATGTCCTGACCGATTGACACATCACCTCTCAACCCAAAAACCAAGATCTTAGACCTACAGAGTGTAGAAACCTCCGTATTTTTTTTTCCTATGTGAAAATAAATTGGTTTGTTTTGTATTTCAAATAAGTGGCTTTATTTATTAGAGAGAGTAACTTCATTTAATAGAGAATTATACCATGAATATAAAAACCTTTATAGAGTTTTCCTCTCAGGATATGAAATAAGGAGGATTTTCATGTTTACCTTCAGTAATACTTTTAATTTAACAAGTAATTAGAATCACCAATAGCCAATATCAAGATATTTGGTATTCAACATGAGGGAGAATATCAAGTTGCAGCAATGATCAAGTGCACATGAACGCCGCCACCAACAGTTGCTAGAGTATTATTTGTAGATTTTATGTTATGAGATATAAAGCAACTTTTACCACTCCTTGCTCAGTAAATGCTCTCATGGTTGATCCCTTATATATATTAAATGTTATAGAACAATTACTGCTTTTTACATATTACGACTCAATAACATATTGATATTATTTTAAACCAATTATTTGCTCCACAGACCCTAAATATTACATTTCTTTTTATATTCAATCGTATAGTTTAATATTATTGATAATTTAAAAAACATTCTTAGATATAGTAACCTAAAATACTTTATACTTATAAGGAGGAGCTTAACATTGTTATATTTCAACACTACTCTAATTAATTTAAACATCTTTAGACAACAAATACAGCATATACTGGGGATTGTAAGAAACTTAATACTAACCTGCACAACTATGAAATAATATTTTACAAATTTCAACGAAAATAATTAAGAACTATCTTCTACTCACTTCAGTGTAACCTGTGATTTCGGATATGGAAAACCATTTCTGAACGCTTTGGTAAGGGTGATGGTAGTACCATCTGCCTCTAGTATGGTTCCTTGGTAGCAACCCAGGGGCTCTCCACAGTTTACAGACACCGCGTAACCTATCCACTTGGACATCATGAGAATACACGTGTTTTTTACGTTTTTATTTCAGGAAATACGAAACTTTTGTATATTATTACACATATGCTAAGTACAACATTCGATTCTTTTCTTTCTTAGATAATTTAATTTGATTTAGACACAACTTTCATAACAAAACGAAATCCAAAGACGAGAACTACGAACTGAAAGAAAACCCTGTTGACTATTCTACTGATTGCTAACTGACACCAGCGCTGCAGTGACACTGTCTTGCTGACAGCGACAGTTGACCGAGTGTCGGAAACCGTTTAAAGTACTATGTTCTTGGGTTGGAAATGTTATCGACTTAATAATATATTTGAAAAAAATATTCAAACTTTATAACAACGTCGTTTTATCCTAAAAGCGGAATATTTTTCCAGTGCAAAATACTGTCAGAATGACGACTGGCACAAAAACCCGGAACAGAAACGTTTTATATTTGCGAGATTGTCCCCATGTCCCCCGACATTATAATAATATGTGCTCTACCTTGTCTGTGAACTAGTCTTTGGCTGTGTATGATAAGTTGTGATAACAGTTACGCTGTACTAGTACTTATAGACGATTGAAATTGCGGATAAATATGTGTAACATAAATTTATAAATGTGATTTTTTATTTCATGGCAGAGGTAGAGTTGACAAAAAACAACGTAGCCATGGTAAGCTCATTTTAGAAACTGTTTCATTGTGAAGTAAATTTTTGCCGTCGTTTTTAATTTTCGTTCTTGAACTTTTGTATAAAAATCATATTAACAAGATATTTTAAAATTTATTTTCATGTACGTTTCGTGTTTAACTCATTTGACTTTTTACAATACGAAAAGACTTATATATTTTTTGATAAATGATTTGTGTTCAGCATTCAATAAAACAACTTTATAATCTTCTGCACCATCAGGTGCAATGAACTGAAATTAATAGTTAGAAAATAAAAAAGAGTAAAAAAAGGTATTTATTCCAATATCATTTATCTCAGGTAACGAATATTTATTAAGCATTCTGACATGTCTAATCACAATATCAATGTTACGTGACAAGTATTTTTGAAATCAGGTATTAGATTTTTTTTTATTTTAGTATAAAAGTAAGTACTTAACAAAATATTAATGAACTGAAACAAGTTTAGAGATGTCAATTTTCTCGACAAGCTAGGTTGTTAGCAGTGCCGTATAGCGTCCAATCTATTTTAATTTATAATTTACTGTTACAGTATTTATGTTGGTATTTAAATGCTCATATTATATACCATAAACCAAACATTAATATTGTTGGACATAAAAGGAATGTGAATCATGTTTCAATCCACAATTAAATTCTATACTCGTAATGCTGAACCATCAGGTCCATGAGAGCGTAACAATATGTAATAGCATTGCTCCTTGTATGGTATACCAAACTGGCCCTAAAGTTAAGGTAAACAAACAATTAAAATTCCTTTGTAAGGTTTTCTATGTGTGCCGTATACTTCAAACATGAAGTAAGTATTATTGCACTAAACAATTGTTACAATATTTGTGACTTCTTCATTAATTTCATATTGACCAGTAACACACTGTAAAGAACTTTTGGTTTTGGTTCATGTAACTTATTCTGCATTGAAAAATACTCACCGCCATACCCTTATTAACATGAAGTGATTTGCAACCTTTGCACAAATGGTAATTATTCTAAATGTGTGTCTATAAGTAAAATTGATAACAAATCTCATAAACATACTCGTTTAATGTATTTTCATAAGAAAAGCAATTAGTTTGTTAGTAAAAAATATCAAAGCAGAAACCTACATATAATATCATACTGATAATAGTACAAACAGTTTGATGCACCTGCCAGTAGGTAGTTGCTGGTCAACATTCTGTTTAACTTTATCCCAGATGTCCTAACAGTATGGCCAATAATTAACCTCGGAGTAGGCGGCACACTGAAGTAGAACTTTGTAAGGCTTAAACATGAGAGAGATCAACAACATTTGACAATTAGATAAAATCATTCTCTCACAGTACCACTTTTATAAATGTGAAAGCAGAAGTTTTTCCTTATTACTCTGCTACCAGCATATTTAAAATGTAATGTTTCGGCAACTCAGTATTAACATTATTTATTAATAACATATTTAGTTTTTTTGGCTCGCATCCTTTTAGTAATAAATAATATTGAAGTGATATACTACGCACACTTCTCAGTTGTATATTGCGTCGAGACGACCGCCGTTACCTCTACCATTAAAGCTATGAATAGGTACAAATTGTAATTGCAATCAATAAAATTATTCTTTTTCGATTTGATTATCGCATACATCACAGGAGAGCTCCCAATGTGTGACAGGAATTACAATATATAATTCGAGTGTCTTTAATTTTTACACTCATTACGTTCCTATGTGTATCAATAATGAAGTATCGTACAAAAAAATACTAGTGCATTTTAATAAATGGCTTGTTGCACTCGTATCGGGTAAGTTGAAACTGTGTAGCAGGCGGGTCGATGGCGAGCGTGGGGAGCGTGGGGCGGCGCGGAGGGTGGCGAGGTGAAGGAGAACTACCCGGAGCGCGAGGCGCTGCGGCTGCGCTGGGCCGTGCTGGCGCTTGCGGGCTCGCTGGCCGCGCTGGCCGCCGCCGCCGCGCTAGAGAGCCGCCTGCCGGACCCGCTCATGCGCCACAACGGCTCCATTCACCGGTTCATCGCAGAGAACGCGTACGACCACCTCGTCAACCTCACTTCCATAGGGCCCAGGGTGAGTCTCGAATCTGCACTGGCAGTCCTGCCGCCTTGTATATAAACCATTGTTTAATCATCGTATTACTCGCTGCTGATTATATTTTGACATGGAACCAGTCGATAGGTTTATATTAAAATATTTTTTATGGTAACTGAGTGCGCGGTACCATCCACCACTCCATAGCCACTTGTCATCAAGTAGAATCGTAGTCGAGCATTAACTTATAAATTAATTATTAAACTTACGCTTAGGAGAAGTTCTGTTCCAATTGCACAAGTATAAAGAAGAATACACTTGTAACCCGGTCGGAAAACAAATTACGTGACGAAAAGATTTTTTACTTTGCTTTTTTAATAAAAAATAATCGACATAATAAATATAAATGCTTATAACAGAACACAAATAACATGCGAGTCTATTATGTACAGGCACCCGGCCGGCGCGTAGTTTGGTTCATTGGCGCGATTGCCAGGGAAATTCTTGTTAAAATTGATCCAGCCGGTTCTTAGATATACATCTAATATATAAAAATGGACTTCCTGACTGATTCATTGAATTTACATAAAGATACTTCAATTTTACTTACTCATATACATAGATAGATAGATTAAAGGAAACCTTTAGGAAAAATCGCGTGAGGGTAAGTACCTACATTGTTATCGTAGTTCATCTTAGTACATGATAACCACCTGTATATTACGAGGATCTAAAAACGACGACAAGAAGTGACATGAGGAGGCCGCGTGTGTGGCAGGTGGCGGGCAGCTACCAGAACGAGGTGGTGGCGGTGGGCCGCGTGGTGGAGATGGCGCGGCGGGTAGCCGCGGCCGCCTCGCCGCACAATCACGTGGAGCTGGACGTGCACACCGCCAGCGGCGCCTTCCCGCTCGCCTTCATCGACGGTAACGACCGTGCGCCGTGTCATGTCGATTTTCTCATCTCGGCACCGCATTCGGCTTGCCGCTGGCGTCTCTCCGACGACTGGCAACCGGTTCATAGGGGTCACGTTTGTTAGAATATTTACTTGTACTAATAAGAGATCTAGTCGAACATGTATAATATGTACACACACCACCTACCCGTACACGTGCTTATGTGTGATATCTGCGCCAGAGAGACGCCAGCTTAAAGATATTGTTGCTGCTCGTGTGCACGGGT
The DNA here is from genome assembly GCA_018251375.1 of Calpodes ethlius. NCBI lineage: Eukaryota > Metazoa > Arthropoda > Insecta > Lepidoptera > Hesperiidae > Calpodes > Calpodes ethlius. The sequence goes on from DWPA01000408.1 coordinate 20,336, forward strand.
AGCGCGCATCGGTCATCACATCCACTAGCTATCTAACTGAATGTTTTCGACGCAGATTATTATAATACGTAATGGTGAAGTGAGGTTGTGTGATCGTTGTAATGTATCGAGCGGCTCGCTACAGGCATGAGTCACATGTACCGCGACGTGCAGAGCGTGGTGGTGCGCGTGCGCGGCGCGGGCGGTGGCGGCGCGCGGCGGGCGGCGCGCTCGGCGCTGCTGCTCAACTGCCACTACGACACCGTGCCCGATAGTCCCGGTGAGTGCAACCTACCGTTACCCACGGGTGTTAACCACCACGGTCCTCCCCCACCTCCCACCGAGGTACCACCCGACGAGCGGTATACCGCATCACGTAACCAACGACGGTCCGGACGGAGGCACTGCGGGTGGACACGGCGTTTCATTACATCAAATTTTCTTAATTGGTAGATGTTTACTGTGTAGGTGTCGATCGTTATTTAATAGGCACTCGATACCTTACCGTTCAAAAAATCAATTTGAGAAGTTATTATTTCACGTCCAATTGACCGAGACTCGCTCGGCCGTCTGGAGTGCTATATTTATCGGTAATTTAAAATGCACGTCAAAGGCAATATTAGGAAGAAGGCCAATATAAGCTAGGTGTATTATTTTTTTAAAAATCTGATGTAAGTGATATATGTAACTTTTGAGTTGTGAAAAAACTCCTCGATAGTTCTTGCCGCTTTTTCTTACGATAGAGATGCGTGGAGGCGATTGCGCAGTTTGACCTTCGAGGTGTTTGTAAAAACGAACAATAAGCGTAATTTCATTACAAATACGGAACTTCAGAGCACGTCGCTGCGTCGGCCGACCGGGAGCCGTTGTTCTAAAATTGACGATGATTTTCTCGTTCGATTCGTCGTCGGTCACGCCTCCGTGAACGCTGTACCCGTGGAGGGTACAAAATAAACAATATTTGACTTTATTGTAATTTAAATTAGAAAACTCGTTTTTAAACTCGGCTGTTGCCTCGTGCATGACGTGTGTAATCGAAAGACTTATTTTGTTACTTATGTAGCACAGACCATTCGGTAATAATAATTATTGCACTTAGGATCTTCGCAGCGATCTGTGAATAGCATTCATTCTTTGCGAAACAATACGTGGAGTTTTGATTAGACTGATTAGTGGCACAATGAGGCGGCGCGAGAACCTGGCGGCCGAGGGGGGCGGGGGGCGGCGCGCGGGGAGCACGCGCTACAGCTCGATGGCAATTTATATCGTACATGAGTACCTACGAGCTATTCTCAAGAGGTCATATTAAGATGTCGTTACCCTGGAAACGTTTTTAAATTTGCTTCCGTATGAAGAAATACCCAAGAAACGAACGATTTCACACGTATTCGAAATATAATTCTACCAATGGGATAGCTAAAAAATCAAATAATTTTGGTGGATTAAGAATTAAGATAAAACTGTTAGTGCACGCTCACACGGCGACGAGTGCGGTGAGATTTATTGACGTTCGAGCGACGCGGATGGCGGACGGCCGTACACTTTTTGTTGTCACTATTCACTATACACTAGTCACTATTGAACATCGACTGTAGCTCACCGCGTCCGAGTGTCCGCGACGGAAGACGAAGCGTCACACAATTCCTATTCAATGTAACTTTTGACTCGGAGAAGCCAGAATGATTGTATAAAATCGTTTTAGTGTAAAAATTGTTTTAGTCGTCTTTTAACAAAAATAACAATTTTCTAAGCTTTTGTAATGAGTAGTTATTGTAATTGTTTCAGCGGAATAGTGTCGTAAACACTAAGATCAACAATTATTCACCCAGACCTGGCCGGATCGTGCTAAAAGTTCTTATACAGAGTTGTACCTACCTACTTATTTTACTCAATTTCTCTCTATAATCTGACCAAAGCAATCTGTTGCTATGTCAAATAAAACTTGGACATCTGAAACGGTATTTAGTGATAAACAAAATACTCGACCGTTTCCACGACACAGCCGCAGTATATAGTCTGTCTGGGTTTCTGGCCCTCTTTTGTATTAGTCGGTCGTCCAACAACTCGTCGTGATCAAGCTAAAGGCTCGAGGGCCAGTTTCTTTCCTTTTTTTTTTTGGTCTGCAACGAATCGGCTTTAGTGTTGCCGACGTCCATAGGCGAAAGTTTCCACTTACCATAGAACTCGTCGTGAAATCGTTTATCGCCTTTTTCTTATAAATCACCGATGCTTTACAGGGTTTTGACAAGTTAACTAAGAAAAATGAAATAATCAATTATAAACAGTCATGACATAAGTAATAAAGATAAAAAGTATAAGTATTGACTGTAAATAGATAATGATTTCACGCTCACGCACACTCAACCAGTGGTACGCTTAAGCAGTTCGCTTAAAATATAATGGATACTACGCGGCTCCACTAACGGTTACCGCACATACATATTTGTATAATATATTGTCACGGCAGGGGGCAAGGGATAGGAAAGGATTAAGGCCGGTTATTACAAATGTTGTGTTATTTACTTCTTGGGGGGTACGCAGTAACGCAGTAACGCAATTAGCACGGTACTCGCGGCACCCGCGGACTTACGACTGATGGCGCGGAAGCATGCGAATAGGTATGCCATGTGTGAAAAGGGTTGGGTTGTGGACTGTATTTGGGTTAAAAATAAAAGAAAACGAGACACTGATCTTGAAGGGTGATTTAAGGAATAGAGGTCCAGCATGTCTTACCTTTTTTCCAGGTCCGAACACATGCGTCGTCAGTTCAAGTGCGGCGCGATGTAGTCCGCAGGTTCTCGGCTCTTGCACGTCGATTTCGGCACACAAAACAGTTGTTACTTCGTAGGACGTCTAGGCCTAGCGCTGGAACACTATATTTTTGGCTAAACCATTAAACATGAAAGTTTAATATTAACCTTCGAATGGTGAAAGAGTTTATTGGGTTTCATTTTCGGTAACGTCGGGAGGTTCCTCGTCTCGAGGGTCGCTGAACTCCAAGTTAGCAGACTTGATTTACCGGTACGCGTCCATCGCACTAAGGTTTCACGCCGGTCTCGCCGACTGACACCACATCACCCCATCCTCCTCTCTATCCTGACGTATGAGTGAGTCTAACGTGGGACCGGTGCGGACAGGCGCGAGCGACGACGGCGCGGGATGCGCCGTGGTGCTGGAGACGCTGCGCGCGCTGGCCGCCAGCCCGCGCCCGCTGCGCCACGACGTGCTGGCGCTGCTCAACGGCGCCGAGGAGAACGTGCTGCAGGTACACACAGATACAGATAGCATCGCGCCACCGTACGTACCTCAGGCGGCGGGGACTTCGCGTAGCCCATCCGCTCGTTTGTCTGCAAATTCTAAAATGTTTCAATACTGGTGTCCATGACCCACACTGTCGTAGCCGATCACTGTGATAACACTAACACTGTAGTCTTTAGCTGTACGTCTACCTTGTTAGCGTAAGTGAATATCTGATAAAATCGTTTATTTTATTTTTAGCACCAAAGCTAGGACTACCCCCATGCGAGAGGAAGGCGGTGAATGCTCATAATGTAATACTCTCGTATTACGCATACCCACACGGCCGTCCGTGTGCCTGCCGTGGCGCCTACCCACTAAACACCGCGTTGTGGCATCCGTCCGTAGACCATTCACCACGTATATGTACGCGATTCCGGTTGGGGGGCCGGAACGCAAGCAAGCCACCTGAGGGGTTGGCCGCTATGAAGGGGGCACTGAGTGCATCTACTTAAGGAATTGCATGAAAGCAGAAGTGACAACCGGTGGGATTAAATCGCCCTGGTCCGTGGAAGCCGCTAAGTGACATTCCAGGTAGGTCCATAGGCTATCAGGGAACCGCGCTCGGAGCTTGTAAGCCTAAATGTAGCGTGATTCAGGTCAGGCGTCTCGTCAGCGTCTGAGAGGTCGTTCCGTGCCGCCACTAGTAATAATGTGTGCCACGTAGTAGCATATACAGGTTTACTGGTAATTCGACCTTTTCCTGCTAAAGGGTTGCAGACCAGGTCATTAGCGATGCATTCAACCAAATAATACCCTATCCGAAAATTAACTGTTTTCGAGATATTTTGAATATTCTATTTTTTGGTAAAAACTACAGATAAACAACTTTAGACCCGATTTAATAAAAAAGTACCCAGGCTATCATTTTTTTCTTCTTCCCCTAATTAGTGGACGTACTGGTTCTTAATATCCAGGTTATAAATTCAGGGTAGCTGAATATGTTTCAAAATAAGAGCATCAAACACCGAAAAAATATCGATTTCCTTCACGTATTTCGTCACAAAATGTAATATTACTAAAAAAAAATACTAGTAATAATTTTGTGCAAATTATTAAAAAACACCTGCAAGTTACTAGCTATCCTACAAGGTACAAAACTTTATGATAAGTCGTAAATGTTCATAATAATGAGGTAATAAAACTGACCAGGTATTCTGGACTCTAAGAAGTGGTTATTCCAAAACACGAGTATGAGTAGTTTTAATGAAATAAATGAATGTATCGTTAAACAATTTTTTATTAATTTGTTTCACAATTGGTTCTCAAAATGGTCACCCCTATTCCTGATACAAGTACGAATTCTTTTTCTTAGGTTACTATTCACTACTACGCTTGTTAAAGTATTTCTTATTTCTTCTGCCGCATTGATTATTCTTCTGAGATCCTCGATGTTTGGAATAGGAGCGACGTCGTACACTAAAGCTTTCATATGACCCCAAACGTAAAAGTCCATTGATGTTAAGTCCGGGCTTCTTGCCGGCCATGCAATGGGTCCTTCTCTGCTAATCCAATGGTTGTGGAAATTGGTATCCAACCATTCCCGCACAGTACGTCCAAAATTTGCGGGACAGCCGTCATGCTGGCATACCATATTACGCCTTGTGTCTAGAGGTACATCTTCCAGGAGCTCAAACATTTCCTCTCTTAGAAACGTTGCATATGATTCCGCATAGAGATTGTTTGGTAAAAAATATGGTCCAATCAAATGATTATGAATAATATCCAAACATTTAATGGAAATCGGCGTTGTGAGCCCTTTGGTCTCTTCTTATTCGGATTTATATTTTCTTTAGGCGCCCAATATTGGGCATTGTGGTAATTCGTTATACTGTCTTTGTCAAATTTACTCTCATCTGTCCACAAGATTTTTTGCAAATAAAAGGGATCCTCCACTTCGGCATTTAGCAGAAATCCATTCGTCTCACAGGATCCCCTTCTTCAATTACCTGTACAGGTATGTAGTGATATGGTTATCTTCCCTCGCGATGCATGATAAAGCATACTTTCCACTGCGATATGCCGAGCCTTCGTGCAACAGTATTTGTAGAAGTTTTGGGATTTTCGTCAAAAAGGCGAATTATTTCTTCCTCATTCTCAGTATTGTGTACTCGATCTCTGTCCGCATCATTTGTCGTCTTTGAACTGTACCAGTCTCCCGAATACGC
>DWPA01000409.1:0-25762 GCA_018251375.1 Calpodes ethlius
TTTCTCCTTTCTATTCTATTAAAGTGTTATTATTACTATACAAATTAATTATATATTTCGGCAAGTTTAAAAACAAAAATGAGTCATATTAAAAAAACGTACTATTTCTATGACATTAAAAGGTTAAAAGGACATGTTGAACAAAGACAACCACTTACAACTAAAGCCATTGTTTTTGTTATCAAAATCTTAACGACTGTAATAACCGCTTCCCCTTGTCCTCTAATTCTCATACCACATGTTTTCCTAACCGAAGAAAAAATCCGAAAAAAATACAATCAAGAGCCGACGATTCTTAAACACAACAGTTGTAAATCACTAGGCAAAAGTTTTACGAATTAGAAACAATTAAAACATCGAAGCAAACAACAGTTGTTGCAAATGTCCCCCGCAATTGCGGGACCATTGAGAATTACGGACGGTTTACAGGCTATAGATCTTAGTCCAAAATTCTTTACGACTAATATAACTTGCGCAATCCTTTTGTCGCCGGGGAGGGCAGGGGAAGTTGGACAAGTTTCTTTTGTTTGCGACACGTGTTTCAAAACGGGTTGGGCCTGACACTTGTTCCGAGAGAATCTTGGGAACGACTCGACTCGATTTCCGTGGAACCGTGCCCGGTCTTTTACTTTTGAAGCTGAATATTTCACGACCAGATTACTTGAAGTTCACACGTTGTTATTTGCGGTATGTGAGATTTCAGAGATTTCGTTCCTTTTATGTTCTTTGAATAATGTAGAGGTTTTCTTTTTCTGCGACTCCAAAGTATGCAAGGAGTACAACGTAATGACTTATTTACTATAGAGAGTATATATTGAGTTAACTCATCAACTGTAAACATTCTTTGAGGGTAACCGACTCCCGCAAGCCATCCCCGGAACAGATGTACCCGGAATAGCTTGTTCAGATGACGTAGATTTGCGAGCCCCGGAAACATTCAGCGTCATTATATACCTATTAAGAAGAATTCTGTACCATCTACATATCTTTTTTGCTAGTCCCAGACCACGCCTTCGATCCTAATGAAGTCATTTGGTGTCATGTTTATTGCTTTTATGGCGTACTCTGGATTTGAAGTTGAATTTACGATGTGCGAATTGACACTCAAAATAGGTGGTCTTAATTAGGCTCACATGTTTTTGGTTTTTATGCAATTTTTTTGAGTATTATCCGAAGTCTTCGCGTCCGAATTGTGATCTTAGTCGTGAAGCAAGAGAGTTGAAACTCGCTGGACTCAATGATATTTTGATTTGTATCAATATGTATGTAATGAAAGTTCTTCCAGATTTTAATGTCTACCGTTAAGTTAAATGTTTTCGTAATCTCGTATAACTGTAACTTCGACTCGTGACTTCAGAGCGATTGTACTGTTCAATCGATCGGACCACTTTTTAATTAATTACGTCGAATTCGGATAAAGTCCTGTTAAATTTTCGTTACGAAGACAAGCGTTAAATGAACTTAAATATTTTTTCAGTCGTTCGAAAACTGATTCATCATTAACATGTATTGAGAGTGTACTGAATTTATTACACTAAATTGGAAATAATAATAAATTAGTGTCACTAATGATTTACACTTACTTAAATAGGCACGTCGACTGTTTATGCCTCATGTAATTTCAAACACACGGGTGCAGTTAAGATTAAAGAAAACCTTACACCACTCATTAATAACGTGGTATTCTACATATAATCTCACAAACGTTACCTTCTTACTATAGAAAGATTCAACTATTCAAATACAAACTGGATATAGTGATAGGAAGGAGATGTCTTTTTCATGGTAAAAATAGTTCAATGAGTCAGTTTTTTTTTTAATAATTTCATAACTACGCTCCATTGCGCCATGAAAGACGGACAAACAAACAAACACACTTTACTATTTATAGTATCAGTATGCTTAGGGATCCATTAGAAACGGTACGTCGATTCCATCCTCGTAGTTTCGGTTAATCATCATAAATATAATTTAGACGTAATCTCTTAACCAACGTGCAATACATAAAAGAAAGGTCTCACTATATTTACGTGGCACCCTCGGAGGCTTTTATGGCTTAGGTAATTAGCGTCACTCAATTAACCACTACTCCGGCTTAAGAATTTTTGTTAATTATTAAAAAGGTTGCACTTAAGTGCCGCCGTACGGAACCTTAAATTACCTACGGATAAGGGGAGAATGTTCTTACAATTAAGTAATCCTTCTTCATAAGAAATAACTTGAGCAGACTTCAGTTCTCTCTACTGGTAGGAACTTACTTTTTTACTGAAACTTCATCTCGAATTAAAGTTACTCGTTAATGAAATTCAAAATATTTTATATTTTTTACAAATTTATTGCGCAGGATTTCAGTAGGTAATCGCTAAGACAGTAATTTAAAATTTTATACGCGAATCATTACGAAATTTGTTAGATAGGTATCCTATTATGTACCTAATGTTCAGTAGACCGTTCATTTTTACATTTATATGTCTGCTTACACGGATCATATTTATCTTTAGTGATTCATAAGTTTAATATGGTTTAAGTTAATAAGACGGTCCATTATCCATTTTTTTGGAATTAACTACACAGGTTTTTAAAGATGAATATTAAAAAACTAACACTAATACCTATTTGTAGTCAGGTTAAAGCAATTACTTAAGCAAGTATTTTAATTCGATAGCTAACAATTTAAATGAAAGAGAAACTGACAACATTTACAATAGGTACTCTGCAAATTAATTGCTCTAGACATCACTTAAACTCAAGTAAATACTTTGAATTGTTTATGGATACAAGTTTGTGACTTTAAAATAAAGAATAAGTTAACCTACATATCTTTTTTATTAATAGATACAAAGTACATTTTAAATATTTTCCAATATATTTATATAAATCTGTTTAAATAAATATCTCATTGGTTAAATATCTCACTGGTCAAAAAAATATTTTACAACAGTAAAATTGTATTTCCCATGCCCGATGCGTATTTTTAAGATAATAACCGCTATCTAAATGTGAATGCTCTGCCCTGAAGTACTCCCAGTACCTACTTGAGATAATTGAGCCATTAAATTGGTTCGTAACCCTTTCACACTGTCGTGGTCGTGGTCGGGACTCTCTGGTTTCGTTCCAACTCCTTTATTTTTGTATCGACTCGATTCCAGTGCGGGCAATGTGTTGTGAAGTATCTATCTTAAGCTGGTCCATTCTGACACGTAATGAACTAAGCTTTGTTTGAATAATTTAAGCATCTAATTAATAAACTATTAATTATTCACACTCACACATACATGTGACAATACATTTGAAACATTGAAACACTAAAAAATAAATATTTTTCTCATAGATATAAATATTGTGCAATTATGACATTTGCTTCGGCAACGTTTATAGAATAGATATTTACAATTTATATCCGAGGTAGGATATTCGTGCTTATATAGGAATGTATCAAAACAAATATATTTTTTTAATTGCAACTGTTTAGGTATATAATACAAAAACGCATTATACAAGGTGTCGAATTTCCCAAAAGTTTAAGGTCAATAAATGAAAATATGCTCCATTGGTGAAAACGCACAAGAAGACATACAAAATTCAGGGCCACTAAATTCCTTTCACCCCTCTCCTCGGTACGCCCAAGCTTCGATCCCCCCTACAATAAAGCGCTAACTACGCCCATGAAACACGGTGTACAACTAACTCAAATTGATTATATTTACCTCCCAAATTAGATATATACACTTCTTCACCGACATATTTATTCAAAACAACCATCACTAATTGTACAATTTAATTACAAAAATGTATATTTTATAAGTTATTTCTTAGTTAAGATCTTAGTTGATTGTACCCGAATTAAATTTGGGAGGCGGTGTTTCGGAATAAGACTCGGAGTAACGTCGAACGAACGTTGAACAAAAGTGTTGCCAGTGACAGATTAATGGTATAATTAAGAACATTTTGATCTTTTTTGAAGATACCTTAAATAATCTGAATGTGTTTGTTTTATTTTTAGAATATTGTGTTATAATACGTCGGTGTTTTTACGCGATATATAAGGGCTTTGGGCTAAAAAGAAAACAAATATAGTATATTTAACTAAATATGAGTAGAAACTCTTAAATTGATATTGCGTTCATACTCAAACCCTTAGGTATTAACTTGTTTGTGGTTCCTATGTTGTAGGTACCCAAAACTAACTCATCGTTAGTAAATAAAATAAATAAATATATAAATAAATTTATAACTAAATTATGAACAAAATTCGGGAACCCATTTCTTCGTAGCCAGGAATCAAACTCGCGTTCCATTGATATACAGATAGTCATTATACACAACTAAGACATCAACTACGTAAGTTATGAATGCCTAGTATATAAGCATTCCTTTTCCAATACTATTAGATCGCCTAAAAATTCCTTTTCCATCTTGAAGCCATTTCGGTCTAAGGCATTTATTTTATGACCGATTAGAATGAAATATTGAAGTATATTTCAGTCATAATGTGAATATAGTTTAACCTCCGCAGTAAGTCCAAGTATCGATCATTCGTACATAGTGATTTTAAATTTAGAACGATGTCGTCAAGAGTTCCCTACACGTTTCGAGATTCGATTGGTCCATACCATCTTTATTCTGTGACCCGTTACGTGGTACAAGCGAGGTAGTGTTCTCGTAAAAAATAAAACAGCATCGCAGCATGCGTTCCTGAAGGTATACATTGAGTGCTTGCACGCAATAAAACCGAGCGATACATAACCGAACTACGTCAAGGAAGCCGGTATATAGTCGTAGGGCTGTCACTCTCACGTTAAGAATGAATAAATAATTATATTAAAATAAAATTTTAGTGACACTGGAAAGAACGTCTAATTACTAAAATTCTTTGTTTATTATTGTTAGTCGATAAAATGTATTATACTTGTAATAAACTTCAATTATACACTTACAAGCTCGCATCTACATATATACTTGAGCCTCGGATATCGAGGACTTTCAATGTACAATGATGATGTTTTTAAGGATTTTTCAGAATTCAGAATCTATAGAAGAATTAAAAAATAATGCTATACACTCATAGCTCCATGCTAGGATTTCCTGTATCGTGGATACCATAAACAACCCAAAAGACAAGATTTAACTCAGATCGAAAATAAAAATTAAACTTATCATCATAATTTTGACTTAGCGTGGAATAGAATCCAGAACCGTTTGCATAACGGTCCCGTATAATAACCATTGCGTCATGTATATCGTCTAAACGTTTATTATTTGTAGTTATATTGCACACAGGGTGAACTAAAGTAGCGTGTCACGAGTAAAAAAAATAAAAAAACACCGAACTGAGCAACCTTAATTCAAATCAACTTTTCAAACGAGTTTCGCTGATGGTCACTTCGCAATACTTCATTTTGCCTCGTATTTTTATCGATGAGTTAATTACCTGGTCGCAATGCTGCAGAAATGCCAACCCTGTAGTGTGGCCGAATTTTCGCAACTCGCGGCCAATGCCTCTTATTCAGTTATCATTTCTCCGGATCGAGTTCCCGGTACCCAATTCAAAAATATTTAGCGTACGAAAGAGGTTCGATAATGATTAATCGAGTTTTGAATTTTTCATGCGGCAATACGCCAAATATCGGTAGTATGGTCACGTTTCAATGGCGCGGCCCTATAATTTCTGTACTACTCGGACCAATTTACATAAAATAATTTCATTGAGTCCCACGCTTGCCTACGTTTCTTAATCAACTTTGCGGCCAGTATTAATTCCGATGCTCTTGCGGCGTATAAAAGGCGAACTGTAGCGCCGTTCATCAATATTGACGGCTGAACGAAATGAAGCTGTCGACGATGCCAATTGTACCGTCGTTTCAACCAAGCCGTGTACGACAACCGACCCCATTCAACATTCAAACGCTTTGCAGAACTCTCAAAGACGAAGTCACTTAAACTTTTTCTGAAACATAGATCATGTCACTATTTACATATTACCAATGACATCTGTTTAGAGAGCCGATGATGTTGGAACCGTTTCTTACCAAAGCCTTTTTTTGTTTCAGGAGCGAACGGCTTAAGAAGGCGGGGGAGACAAACTTACACACGATATCAGACGCTAGAGTTAGAAAAGGAGTTCCACACGAATCACTACCTCACGCGGAGGAGACGCATCGAAATGGCACACGCGCTGTGTCTGACGGAGCGGCAGATCAAAATATGGTTCCAGAATCGAAGGATGAAGTTAAAGAAGGAGATTCAAGCGATAAAGGAACTGAATGAGCAAGAGAAGCAAGCGCAAGCGCAGAAAGCTGCAGCGGCAGCGGCGGCGGCCGCGGCGGCCGCGCAGGGCCACCCAGAGCACTAGGCCTCTGAGTCTACGGGCCCCGTGGCCCCACAGTGATACTATCGAAGTCCGCCGAACAGTCCCTAGCCTTGTGTTTGTAAATTGTTTGTAATTATTTTTCGTTATTTAAGTGTTGTTCGGTTGTTGTGATTATTTTTTTAATTAATATATTAGACACAATACATGTTTTTCAAATTGAAAATGAACAATAAACTGTTAAATGTTAGAATAGAAACGGGTCGTATTATTTTGTGTTTCGGGTTTTGTTTTTGTTGATTTATTGATTTATTTACATATTTTTATTCGCGCTATCGTCGTAGATGTTCGCGTTTGGAAACCAGTGCAATTTGTAGAAATCTCTTCCGTGTAACATAGTGTAGGTGTATCGTAGTGCGTTGTACGGCAAGTCCGTGGAGTGTCCGACCGTGCAGCACCGACCGGCAGAGTCGGCGTGACGAACTACATAATATTACATTGTACAAATTTAATATGCCTACCAAAGAGACTCGGTCTCGTACCCTTAAAGCTAAGTAAGAGAAAGGTGTAAATTAAATCTAATACATGCTATCGTTCGCATCGGACTCATGTGAAGTTGACCTTCCGCGCCATCTAATCCTTCAATACTCTCGGATAAGTATAGTGTAATCGTGGTCGTGTTCCTGCAGTTTTAATAGTCGGTGAAGTTAAACAAATTGCCATAAATATAAGTAGATAGTTTAGGCAGTAGCTGTGTAAATAGTTAGGGTTACGTCTAATGGAAGTGATCGGTTGACGGTTGCGCGGGCGCCGTGGAATGGGCAGAAAAAGCTACGGGGAGAGTGCGGGCGAATGCGAGGCGAGTGCGGGGATCGGCGGGGAGGGGCGGCGCCGCCGGCCACCGAACAGGACTAGGTGAGTTTTTGTCAAAGTCCGCGGCATTATTTATCGAGTGGAGACGGTTGCGAAAAACTGACTCGTCGTCACCAGTCGATGCGCGACGCCATTTTTGAAATCGCTCAAGCGAGACTTCTACGGTGTAGCTGTTTTGCAATGTTTTAATTTACTAAGCCAGTTTTGAAAACGTCTTTGATGTTTCCCGACCGTCTCCACCTTGCTATCGCATTGTATACAAGTCAACACCGTGTGTCATAGCAGAATGAACATAACATTAATTTAATCTTACTTTGTACATCCTTATACATACCTATACCTAGTTATGAGATTTAGTAGCCGATAAAAATGGTAATAACAATATTTACCGTTTATAAATGATTAAAGGCTGCATCGTAATCCGACGGCTAGGTGTTAAACAAAAAAGAACAAAACGGGGACGACTTGAAAAGGTCTTTATATTTCGTAAGCATGCATAATGACTTCATCGCCTTTACTCTTCGAATGGTCGCTGGGAACGTCTATTAATTAAATTGACTATAGTCTGTTTCATCTCGTATACCAAATATGGTAACGAAACAGTCAAACAGTCACTAAAAACTGAATTCCTCGAGCCAGCCGTACGGTCGGTAAAAGAAAACCACACAAATGCCTCTCCGCGTATATGGTCATGTTATTGATGTTAAGAAATGCTGAATAGCTTCAGGCGTATGTGCGAGTCAACTCGTTAAATTAGGATTTAAATCTTATTTCTTAAGACTTCATATGTATAAAAAACTGGATCACGATTGTGTCTGAGGCGATTTCAATGATCCATTTCAGTTATGGCGACAAATACTATGCCTGAGTGTTTCACTAATGTTTAAGTATTATGTATTTATTCAACAATACGGTGTTCGTAATCACGACGAATTGTTTCTATAGTAAAAAGAAAACTTATGACTTGCTTATACTTTCGAATAATTATCATTTTTACTTACAAGAATAAAGATATAATATAAGATTTGTTTTGTATTTATTTTGCTGTCTGTATTCCGTCCGCCATTTTTCGATTCTCAGCCTAAATCATTTCGACGATAAGAGGTAATTATTCAGCCCGATACGAAAAATTATTAGTGGGGCCGCGGCGTTTACGTATCGGAGGAGCGAGAATTAAAACGACTCAATTTTAGTCGGCGAGTTGCTCTCAAGTATATAAAAATCGATTTTATTGTCTTTAAAACTAACTTACTCGTTAAAATATTGTTTTTAATTTAATTAAACTAGACTTTTACTTGAATGAAACATTAACGAAGACTATAATGAACGAGCAATCGAGAATAACGACTAGTTCCGCGCAATGTTTCTCACTTAATTAATACATACCACGGAAAAAGATAAACGTTACAAAGACAGATGTGTTGACAAAAAAGTGAATATATTCGTCGATAATTCGATCATTGCATCCCGCGGGACAGCTAGCGGCAGTGCACCTTAACGAACGGGTATTTTTTAAACCAGCCATAGGCAAGTTTTTCAGTAACAATTATGCTCACAATTTAACTCAATCGCCCTATATAACTTTATAGGCCGTCTTGAAACTTTTTACCCATTATAAACCTGCTCTTTGCTGTAGGTTAGTCATCTTGACATTGAAGTCCATTTATGAAATCAAATTCGAAAATAGCACGAAAATACTATTTTAAAACCATAACAGACCGCAGTTTAATTTTAAAACCGATCCGAACTAATTAATATAATTCGTTTGATTGGATGAAATTTCGTACAATGGCGGTAATAGGATCGCATAACTGCATACACAGTGCACTCAATTATTTGCACACTTCATGATTAATTTATATGTAGCTTTTTATTTGAAGGTTTAATTGATATTCAGCGGCGGTTCCTTATTAAAATATAGCAATTTTATAAGGAGTTGGACCTGTTTGATGGAAATAAAAAGAGTGGCGCGGGGTCGCGGGCGGTTCGTGCATGTATCATTATGTACACGATGGCTGGTCTCGGCAGCTGTGTGAGATGAGAGATCTCCTTTCTTATGTGGCGACTCGACGCGCGCCAACTTGCAACGTTGCGTTCGACTCACTTTTATTTATTGCAAACCGCTACATGGCGGCTAATGATAAATTTTAGCGCTCGCTGATTTATTCGAGTTTGATTGAGATTGTAATGCATTATTTTATTATTGAATAATTAAAAGTCTATTCATAATGTTAGATGCCAGGTTGTTACAGCGGAGAATAATAAACCTAAACAATGTTAAGGAATAATGACATAATTATAGGTAATATTATGCCGCGTAAACTAGCGCTTGAGAGTATTTATTGTTGCTTTATTTGTTCTAATTATATATTATGTTGCTGTAAAGGTCTTATATAAGTGAGTATATACATAAATATATACTAAGTTGAATTTTCAAACACAGTCAGTGATTCAAGCCGTACTAACATATTTAGCTTTGGAAGTAAGATACTTGGTACCAAGCTCAAGTGACGTCATTTAAACATTACCTCGTCAGTTGTTCAGCAGGGTGACACCATGAGCGAACGTCAGCTTGGATTCAGAGTAAATGGAACCTCTTACGCCTTACTAAAAACAATTATTCCTACCGCCGCTAACCATCATTTAAATAGGCATCATAGTAAAATAGACTTTCGTACTATACATTAACTAAACCTTGTAACTTATAACATTCATCGGTGAATCATCGAACTCATCATGAAAATATCTTTTATTTTTATCTTATTAAACATGATTCTAAGGCACAATTCTAAGACCTGAAGGCTATGTTTTAATAGTAATATGTATTCTCAATACTGATATTTGGACGACAATCCCTCCGAATTATCTACCAATGAATATATAAACCTGTACATCTTTATAAGAATAAGTTAACACAGCGAAACCTGTAACAATACATAAATCGTACACCAAACACAGCCAGTGGGTACATAGGTCTCGAACCCGGTACACTCGTGCCACGATAGGATCGCGTCCCCTACCCTGCCCGTACACGACTTTAGTCCACTTCCTAGTGCTTACCTGCCTAACTATCTACTGAATTCCTTTATAATAATAGTTCCTCAATTAGACGAAATTGTATTGCCGTTAATAGTTGAATTTTTTTTTTGTTTCAATATATCTCTTACGAAAAGTCGAATTTACGAATACGAATATACCGTTTATTATTACTGGCAGATAGATAACAAATTAATTAAATTAGTAGCGCTAGAAACTTTAAACTTGCAGTACGGGTCCCGTATTTTGTGTGGGTATTTAAATAAGGATATCTGAAAATTCTTCTATTAAAGTATAATAAGATATCCAAGCATATATTTACCCTGCAATTTTGTTTATATTTATCCTGCCTGCTGAGAGGTTGTGGAGGTTTGTTTTTTTACTTAAAAAGTTAATGTCTTATAATAACTTGTACTTGATGTCAATTTGAATATGTTCATGCTAATCTCAACAATGATAATCTCCGTGTGTATGTAGGTACATATTCGTATGTGTGTATGTACTTATGTGTGTGTTTTAGAGTGTGAGTATTCATTTATTTTTCAAGTCTCGTACAAAGGGCTCATTATAATATTTATAAAAAATATTGTTTCTATCTACAGATCCTTTTACGTAGACGCTTATCAAGTACTTTTCTTAATTATTTTGTAAACTAATATGCGTATTAGAAATTAATTATCATTCGCAATGCTGTAGGAAAATATTGTTTTATGAAGAAGCAATCGAGTGTAATACAACATAAAATAGCCACAGCTTCATATAGGCAAAACATGAGATAAAGTCTACATTTTATTTTTTACCATAGCGTTTCATGTGGATGACTTGCACGCCAAAAAAGCTGCTTTTCCACCAGAGACGTGCGAGGTATATAGAGCAAGATCGCAGACTCACGAGACTTTACTTATATACTAAATAACGAAGATACATAAAGATCAGCACTCTGACGTTAATGACGTTATTATGTACTTTCAGCACCTAATATCTGTAAATTGGCCGTTGTCTTGAGATAGCTGGTATGTATAACTTTAATGTGTATATTAATGTTACCATGTTCAACTTTTAGCAACACTCGAACTTTCCGGACAACCCAATAGCTAACTATCATAGCTACCTAAGCTGGGCGGGCCTGAGCTTTTTTGACTATTAAAGTCCTTAGTTCGTTGTGTTCAAATGTAAGTATGTATTTTATTGCTATTCAATCCTATTTGTGGACCTGTCACACATGGAGTAGCTTATCTACTTTTTTTTAAATTTGTTTTTTTTATTATCTTCAAAGTACAAACTAAATTATGTGCACCTACAATTTTATATAAAATAATCGTAGATCTGTAAAACTTATAAACACAGCCTGGATCGACACAAGCAAATTCAAGATGGAATACTCGTCTGCACGACCACACATAGATACGGCACATAAACGCCCGTGTAGGTGTACGTATGTGTGCAATAGGAATGCAAGTGGGTAGGTACAGTGTGCACAGATAGTATCGCGTCACCCGGCACGACTCTCTATAGCTCAGTGTCGCAACATGTCCCCCGAGCCTCCTTCGTCTATGTACGGTTGCAATCGATAACGATTGTTTAATTGGCTTTCATATATCAAAGAATACATACATACATATACTAGTACGTATGAATTAAGTAAATGAAGCTGTATTCTTTATATAAATTACTTAAAATTCAGAATATTTTATTAGTTAGGTAAAGGTAATGTTTTAATTGGGTATTTTGTCATTTATTGAAGAGAATTGTCAGTGAAAGAAACGCCTTGGCACGTCTTACACGAATTCATGTTATTAATATTTGGGAGGTTAGCATTTTGACTTAAAAAGAGATAGGTTTGTAAATATCTCGATACATCATTCATATCTTACTGCATTATATGTTTTATATAAATCATCATTACTATGAGTCCTATGAATTTATTAATTAACTATTCATTTGGTCAAAGGGTGAATGTAGATTCCAACGGACATTTATCTAAAGAAAGCCTTTCAAGCATTTCGACGTACCTTTCGGATACGTCTTCAATTTGTTAAATAATCTGTACTTAACTATGGATAAGTGGGGTTTCAGGATGTAAATATATAAACTGTATTAGAAGTAAGTAAGTATAAAACATTGATAATTTACTTATATTCATCAGATGGACAATATTTGGGAGATCTTGGTCACGTTTTCAGATCATTAAATTTCCAGAAATAAACGATAGAATACCGTCCTAATATTTGTTAGGACGATATATTTATGTTTAGTTTTATACAAACATAGAACATTTATGTAACAACATTTAAAATATTTGTATTTAACAAATTTAATATCGCAATCCTCAACGAGGCAATTATGAAATGTGACGTTAGATTACCTAATATAAGAGAACTTTATCTTGTTAATATTTTTTTTGTGTTGTATCGTTCAACAGCCAGTACCCGCTCGGTGAACAATGAAGGGTATACGTACCATGGTTGACCTTTGTCTCTTCCATAACAGTTGTACAATATTGTTACTTAAATGGAATGATCCTTATAAAGCTAGTTTACTAGAAGTTACCCGTGTCTAATTTTGTAACTCAGCCTTCATAAGAAAAATTCAATTGAATATTTTAGTCATATATGTACGTTTCTATACTGCTTTGAGGACCTATTTATTTGATACATACAATATTGGAAACATACATAATTTAAACGTTATAAATCATTCAGTACAGTATTTAAATATGAGCGGAAATTATAGAATAGTATTTGCTGAAGCAAACAAATGAATAACGGAAATCCTAAAATCGAAATCATATTTGATTATTAAACTTACCATTACTTCACCACCTATCGGGTACCACATATGACCTTTTTAATATTTTTTATTTTAAATATATAGCTTGTTTTCATACAATACAGAAGACAATGGTATATAAAGCTTGACAACGTAAAAGTTAAGGTAAACCTTTATACATGCTCATTAACATTTATGTAATTCTGAAATGATTGCTTAGCTCCCCCTGTCCATACGAATAATATAAAATCTAAGGACTTAATTGCTGTTTCAAACATAAGCAACCATCATAAACCAAATTGGGTCCTGTATACCATTGGTTGTTATTATGTTTATAAAATAAAGATAATATGTACAGGCTAAAATCACTTCTATATAATAGACTCTACTCTTTGATCTGTTTAACTTACTCTGTGCTAGGGCTCAGTAAAAAATATTTAAAATTCTTATTTCAAAATTTTCACAGAAATCTCATGCAAGACTCGGGTATGTTTGAAATTGTAGATACGTTAAGCGGTTTGATTGCAGTACGAGTATCTAAATGCTTCGAATATATTGATTCTATGAAACTTATCACTGTTGAAAAACAATAATAAGGTTTATTGACACTGATTAAGGATAGGTACATGTTTATATATAGAAGTCGGTCCCCCAATAATAATATCAGGGTGACTACCCTGGTTTTCATCAGACTAGATGCAACGTCAAGTCAGATTTGTCTTAATATTGGAATTTCCAGGGTGGGTAGGTCTCCAGTGGCCATAATATATGGCCATTTATGGCTCGCCCCTTACCGTCGCCTGGGGAGCAGGATCGCTGTAAAACTGACCAATAAAAGTTCATTATCTATTGGTTGTTCACGCTTCCAACTTTTATTAGTTTATGGAGCTACTGTGAAACGCCATAAAACGTAGTGTAGTTGAGCGGATTGGTGACAAATTGCGGTGTTGACTTTACGACTGTGTAAGAGGGTTATAAATTAGCCTCGGTTCAGTTCGTTTTATGTACTACCGATAAGTAACTTCAATATCTAGATAGCCTTTTGATACGTAGTTGTTTGCTTCGTTTCTAACTAGATGGCGTTAGTTTAGTTAATACTACCACATTAAGAGATATATATTATAACGTTCGAAATTAGTAGAATTAAATAAATCTCAAAAACAAACTTTAATCTTTAACTGACTGGTACTTAATTAAAGCTGTTCGGTAAGGGAAGTCACAACTTTCAACAAATCTATACTCACACAAAACCACTTTAGATGAATATTGTGTTACGTTAATTGGATTATCAAAATATCAGTTTAATGCTGTTGAGGCAATGTCATTATGAAATATTTTGATTTATATCTATCTATCTATCTAACAGCCGTCTAAATATTTATAATTTGTTTCTGCAAATAGTAAAGCGAATATGTTAAGCAGTTCAGTTGTTGTAACAAGAAATTATAAAGTTATAAATAAAAATATCCAACCACATTTTCGCTTTTAAGCCTTTTTACGCAATTATCAACCTCATTTTCAACCTATTAAAATTCAACTTATTACATTCGTTTAAATACACTTCACAATTATTATTCTTAATTATTGAGGTGACAAACTTCCTAGTGGACCGAGTAAAGTGCACTAAATGAGTGATTGAATTTAAATGAACGCTTAAGACGACGTTTCAGGCGTGTAATTACAGGTCCTACATGGCATTTGATGGGTGTGGTTGGCATTATGCAAAATGTACTCGTTGTAGCCGCAGTGAAGCTGATTAGGGCTGCCAACCAGATAGTCGCCGCCAGTTTATTTATACATTAATTATATTTAATCGCTGCAATAACTGTCCGATAGGTCAAGGTAAGGATTTATAATAACCCTCTGGTTTAAAAACATTGTAAGTGTAAAAATAAGTGTAAAAAATTCCTTTGCTTAAATAATTTTGATGTGAGCCCTTTAACGAGTATTCAATCCTTATCTGTAATTATTTATACAATATATGTTAGAAATTTATTACAATCTTCATAGTACCCAACTAGTATAATGTGCCTAGGTACAGACATAGAAGAATAACTAACAGTAATAGTATTATTTACGCAATTATTCTAACAAAAAATCATTTATTTTTGTTACCTTTAAATGTATTTTTTTTCAACCTGAAATTACGGTAAGTTGAGCCAATAAACTTAAAAAACTCAATACATATATTTAATATCGCGAGCCAAGGTGCCAACCCTATTTTCATAACAGTAGCTTCCGATAACTGGCTCTATTTACGCAATAGCCTTAGACCTTAATTATTGTATTTGAAGTACCCGAGCTCGGTGTAAGCTACCCGGCCACTATTTGTTTAATAGACAGGTAACGTTTTAAAATGTTGACATGTTAGCCGGTAGCCAGAGGCTAGGGGTCGTAAATAAATGATGACTGTAATTTAATTATTTTAATTAAAATATCTTGGTCATTCCTTATCTCAATTATTATAGTAGGTATATGAGAATTAAAAATGGTGGTACTAAATTTATTTCTAAATTTAACTACCTTAATGAGGTTAATAGGGTATACCCTATTATAAACTAAATTTATGATACACTCCTGTGCATTTCGATCGACCTACCTTACTTGTAGAAGCTTAAAAAATTATATTAAATTGATTAAACCTATTGTTTAAGAAATATGACACTTAAAAATACGAAGAAACTTAATTATCATAATATATAATGCACTTAAAACTGACATTAAAAATACAATATTAAAAACCAAAAACTCTTTTTTTAAAAGAGGTTTTAGGTAGAGCTACAAAGAGGCGTAATTGCATTTCAAAAGTAAGTAATTTCTACGGATGATTATTGCACGTAATAAACTGAAGTAGACACGTTTTACTACGAAAAAGGACTAATTAGTTGAAATCCGTCAAGCGTAGGTAACACCATAACCATGTATGTTTAGTAATTGCATAGTATCAAGGAATAAGCTTCAATTAAATTTCAATCTTACATCTACATTCATAAGGTTCAATTAGCAAGCTTGAGCGAAGCAAGCACTAAGCCAAACGCGTCCTAGTGACAAAATGACAGGTAGGTAAATTAGAAAAGCCCTAAATTGTTGGAGGTGTTTTAATTAAAATAGCAGATAGTGCGTAGTGCTTCGCGCATGCGTTTTAGTGAGTTATGTCAATGTGCTTATTTACTGGGCACTGCGTGTGTGGACTTACGTTATTATTTGCGATACATTTAATACGAATTTGCAAATTGCTGTAAGTTAAATATTCAAGTGAATTCACCTTGTAATGATTGATCATTCAAATATGTTGTGTCTAGGTAGCTTCTTTAATACATTAAAAATATGAGCGATTCAAAATTTTGATATTACTGGATAGGTAGGTAGGTAACCATATTATACGTTAACCGTAGATAAACGTACAAACAATAATAAGAAAATAAAACATTAACAATTTAAATGTGAACGGCTCAAATTAATATTTTGAATATATTCTTCAATCATTTTTCATTGACAACCATTCTATTTTCGTTCAAAAATCCGAAAAACTCTAAAAGAATCCCGAGTAACCGTTTGCATTTAAAATATACATATTCTGCGATAATATAAGTTTAAAATCAAACATTAATTAAAACAAAGTTTTAATGTAATAACATACTTATGAACCACATATTTGTTTCAATAAAATAACAGCATAATAAACATTTAGAACGCGCATACTTCGTAATATGTTATTTTTTAGAAGAGTAAGTTATATAGCTAATTAAAAATTCATCCAAGATTCATATCGTAACACGCTACGCCTTTACGATTCCGTTAAAAAGAGATACAAATGCAAATTCCCTTATTATAAGTTGTAGGAGTCCATAATGCATAATTGATAGAAATTTAATTGTCTATTTCACATAATGTTACGCTATATTTTAAACTATAAATTCGGTTATTATCTGTATAATTAATGCCCTTGTGATAAAGGTAATTAAATTACCAAAGAAGTGAAATAAATAATACTTGTATGTACCTACTTAGGAGTGTTATTATCGTGAATGAACCACATAGTTTTCTGATGCTGGTTCGGATCTCTGTTGTGAGGGTACGGGTTATTATGATAGCCACGTGACTGTTGCTGGTCTTGACACGCCTTCGACTTTTAAACTACTATCAAATGTGATAGTTTTCTAACGACTTCCTTCACTGAAGCGAGTGATAATTATAATTTCGAATACGTATATAATGCAATCCAAGGCTGTAGCCGTGTAGCAAAGTATGTGTAGGATATTATTCAAACTATGGCTAACTATAAGGTATTCTGAACTTTATATACCTAGTTTTAGTATAGTATAGTATTAGATTTAAAAAACAAGGGTCGGTAGACGGAAGCCAAGTGCAAGTTTTAAGGATGTTTTGATTTGCAAACTTTTAGTGACCAGTAAATGTCTTTCTAACTTCAGGAAACGTCCTTCTATTCATCCTTTCATTCTTTAATCCATCCTAGATTAAGATAAGTCTTTTGTGTTCTTTGATAGCGATTTTTAAAGAAAGCAAATCAATTATCTATGATACCAAGACGTCAAACCTTGGTTTAAAGACGTCAAGCCCGAAAGTGTAACTACAAACTAACCTAATAAATTCAACTTCTTATATTTATTTATTTAGTGGACAAATACTACGCTTAACTCTGGAACTTATGAAAAAATGGGAAGAGTTCATTACAGAATCAATCCCGGTATTGTGAGGTAGGATCATGAATCTTTGTCCAAAGTCCTTTTAGAAATCCATACTTTAATAATAATAGAGTATGTCGTATGTATTAAATGTACAACAGTTGATCATTTACCATAACATAATTATACATAGTTGCAAATATGGAAGACTTATAGTCAATTGGAATCGATAAAAGTTACCTTAATCACATTCCAACCAGAAGTAGGTACTTCTACGTAGGTACGTACATCCAATATAATTAGAAGTCTGTATCTCTTTACGTACACGTACCGGAGTAGACTGAAATATTTTTACATTTTCCGCAATACCCAAAACTTGTTTTAACAGCTTTTTACAGTAGAAAATATGATTAATAGACACATATGTAGAGTTACATATAAGCATGGAAAATATTAATGTAAAGTTCTCTTAAAATATCCGTTCATGGCATAACTAAAGTCCTACCTCTATAAGAAGGATGGCGGAGAGGGGAAGGGCAGATCTAATAAGAGTGGTGATTTAATGGTATGCGAATATAGTACTATGGGATACTCGAAGGATACTCGAATTAGATTCTCATTTATAAATACTCTATTATGTGCGATTTATTTGCCTACTTTACTACCCAATGCATGGCCACTTAACATCAGATGATATTGTAGTCCAGCCTTAACGTAGGGATAACTACCTATTATTTAATAATAGTATATGTATATGTTACAATTTTTACATGAATCATTATTTACAGAGTTTTAGAAATTGGAATATAGGTACTTCTATGATATAAGTAAGTGATTTAAATTTATTTATAAATACAAATAATTTGACATATTGTGATTCAAAAAATAAAATTTAATGAAGCATCTATTAAGACATCATCAGAAGAATTGGTTCGTGAATAATATTATTAAGTAGCCAGATACCTAAATCTCGTAAATTTTAAGGTAATTTTTATTTTTGTGTTGAATCTCTCTTATCTTAATGAGTATTTGTGTTCGCTCTTTTGTTAATATATGTATCTCTCTAAAGATAATGTAACGTGCATACTACTTACAATTTTTTACATCAATTTTAATCCAATAAGAATTTTGAGTTGGATATGATGCAATTCTTCTTCAAGATTTTTAGTCTCTCAAGCTATTGAATATGATTTTTCAATATGGCACTAGGAAAATTTCTGACTATTTTTGTTAAAACGTAGTATGTAATGTAAATGTATGAGTATGTAGGTAAATTAGCAATGACCTTATTGTTATAGACCATTAGGTATACCGTATAAGGGATTGGTTAAATTAGTTAGACCATCGATGTGTTTAACACAAAAAATTGTAAAATGTGTTCATTTTCATACGGTATAAGACTGAGAAATATTTAAATCGAATGAGAATCCAGTGAGAATAAAACCGATAGTAACACAACGGAAAGAGTAAGTACCAACTCAACCAAATAATTGCTATTCTATTCACACCGAGAGGGCGATTTATGCCCGGAATTATTTCCTTGTTGTTTTATTCGGGGATTTGTCACACCCCCGCGTTTATAATTACCCCAGATATCGAGTAACTTTTTAGATTGGATTTATGTAAAAGGACTCGCTTCTGTTCCGTGGATTAGAACTGTTTTGTGGCCGTAATTGGGTGGATTTTAGTAAATTGTTACATATTTTGTGGTGCCGGGCTTGGCCACGTATCGATTTATGTAAATATACGCGTGGTTACATGTCTTTTGTTGCATTCGTTAAAACATTTTAACTGAAAAAAAAAATCGATACTTATCTACCTACGTCGGTAGATAACTTTAAAATTGAGGGGTTTTTGAATAGCTATTTATGGGTATCGAAAGCTGTTAAACTTGAACCAAACGTGCATATTAGATAATCGCCTAATGTCTGTATGTTATTTTAAAAATCCCAGGTTACTTTTACTTAAAGTTTTTACAACGTAACTACTACAATAAAACCATCACTAGCGCCACCTAGTGTTGAAAGGAAAACAGCACAACGCA
The DNA here is from genome assembly GCA_018251375.1 of Calpodes ethlius. Classification (NCBI taxonomy): domain Eukaryota; kingdom Metazoa; phylum Arthropoda; class Insecta; order Lepidoptera; family Hesperiidae; genus Calpodes; species Calpodes ethlius. Next base: position 19,676 of record DWPA01000409.1, read on the forward strand.
TGAAGCATTTTATTGTTTAAATAGTCTACTAGCAGAATAGGTAACTAAATATCATTAACTATAATTTTTATTATCATAACATATTCCATGATAAAAAAATAGCGCTTAGTTGACATTTGTAACACTAAAAAGTTCGCAAGCGAAATCATAGATGGCGCTGATTACAACCGATAGCACTAAAGCTAGCAACGGGCTTACTGCATTATATTTTTTTAACAACTTGATACGTATGAGTGTACTTATTTTGTAATGTCTTTTTTTACATTGTTTAAATTTTAAATAGGCACATACCTAATAATAATGATTTAATAGGCGAAAGTAAAAAGATCGGTAAGCTTAGTAGGTTAATAAATTACGTATGTAAGTACAGTAGGTAGCTTAGTACATAGAATCTTCTTTTTACGTTACATAAAACATATTGGCACGATGTTGGTAACATTATGCGAAGATCAAAGTAATGAAATCTAATGGATAATAATAAATAACTGTAAAAAGATATTCACCGAGAGAGATAACTAACACATATTCTCTGATTATAGTTAAAAATAAGTGGGTAAAATAAAATTTAAATATTGTTCTGCTTATGCGCTCTTACGCAATGGATTATATTTTTGTTACACAGATAAAATCCACTCGATCAAGAACTATTAATTCGAATCAAGTCGCAAATGTCGCAACTCAACTACCAAGCTTCTGAAAATAAACGCATGCTACACTAGCGGCATCGCTTGAGCTCGTAAAACATCTATTTTACGATGTGACGACCTCGAATGGCTCATAAAAAGTTCACCGATTCAGTCACAGATGGCGCCACATGTAGTTTGAACGATGCGCCATCTACAGTCAATAGCTGTGAGTTATTTAATGCTTGTTCCTAGAGTGGTTATGCTTTTATTTTATTGGTATGTCTACAAAGTTACGAGCTGAGGCTTTTGCTTCTCGAATATGGAGATATCGGAGGGTGAATGGTCGCCTAAAGACAACTGAGCGACTTTTATTGTTCGTAAATTGGTTGTAAAATTATGACTTTGGTCGTATTGTGCGTAATCACGGCGATCAGCTGGTATTTTATGGGATAAATCACTTTATTGCTTAAGTGATGTTTTATGAGGTTATAAAGCTTCATTCAAATGGATGTCGAGTCGTCACTTTCTGTCAAGAAGTTCGTGGGATATAAATTATGATACTTACTTATTTAGTGAGTATTCCTGTGTCAAGTCACGGAATCTATATGACATGAGTTGCCTATATTACACTTTATTTCCTAATCTGTTACTAATGTATAACTGATTATATTATACATTTTACAGTATATAATATCGATAGAAATAAAAGTTTATGGATACGATTTTAATTCATTATAACAATTCAAAAAAATATCTTTGTGTGGTTGCGTGTTACGTAGATTATAATCAGAAATAATATATTGATATAATAATATATACGGATATTACATTGTACCTTAACTACCTTTTCAGATAAATTAACTTATAAACATTCTCGACGCCTTTATGTATAGGATTCTACGAAAATTATATCCAAAGTACACCGTAAACAATTGCTACTTGTCTTATTAGATTTGTTTATTGATCTTGTGCAGCTATTCAGCGACAGATGGCGTTGCTTGTATAGTTTAGGTTAATTGTCCAAAATGTAATTCGTAACTCATTGTCATAAAACAGATACAATTTATGATTTCTCATTAATATATTGCAGGAGGCAGTACACATTATAAATCATAAAAAACACAAATTTTAAAATTTAACATGTAATGCACCTAAGAAAACTACCAGTTTTCTTTTTATTTTAAAATTAATTTTCTCTTTTGAGAATATAAATTCAGGACTGATCTATTTTTAGTACATAGGTTTTCAGTTAGATATACTATTAAAGTATATACTTTTAATATTATTTTTATCTACCTTAAAATACGAATTACTTAAATCGATTTTAAAATCGACTTAAATAATACTTAGGACAAATAAAATAAGTATGGCTCTTTACATAATAATGTCATAATACTGCCGCTGTTCGGCTCGATGCAAGGTTAGCGGTTGTCGACTAATTATTTGTTTTACGACAACTTTACGATTATCGTCATCGTTAAGTTGACGTTTACGATCGGTTAACACCTCACCCTGCGATTGTGTTCTCTGATTTACCGTCTTGTTGCACTGTAACGAGATAAACGACACGCGATAAAAGTTTACTGCCAAATTTATTGATAACAACTGTAAATCGATTAAACGTTGTGATTTTTTATTAGATACCGATTAGTTAACTAAAGGAGAACTTGTAGGAATTGTATTTTTTGAAATAGTTTAATTTTTTTTTTTTAGTTAACACCTAATATGGTAAATTCTATTGTATATAAAATACTGTTGTTATATCAAAAAAAGATCGATAGTAAAAAAGATTTTTGTGGTCTTTTTAGTCAACAATATTGATTACTTACCTCTTCAATGTACCTGCTTACAGAATGACATGAATTTATAGTTGAAGCCTTATTGAGGAGTAATAACAGGCAGAAAACACAGACGCAAGCGTATTTTTTTAGAATGAATCGTCTTCATATTAAAGTACCCATTGATTGATTTGTTCAAATTCTACTATTTATTAGCTAATCGTTTCTCGTTACTCTATGGCAATAAAACGCGTGGCTTACCTAATTTTATTGCCACTTCAAATTAATTTTGTAAACACATAAACCGTGGTATTCGTTCGGCCCGTTCGAGGATGGGCGTACTGGGTGTTTAAGAACCTTTTAGTTTACGTTACTCGTTTGTAATAAGGTATTTAATTTTTATTACGATGTTCACAAAGTTACACGCGGTTTTTAATGTATCAATAATGTTATAAATTGTTCAATAACAATAACAATAAATGTCTGTGAGTAATAGTTTAACAATCTTCATTTTCTTATCAATATGATTTTAATTAATACGAACCCAATAATAATAAATATTAGATAGATATATCTTATAATTAACCTGGGCCATTAGTTACTTATCTCTTTTTATGTTTATCGTTAATTATTATATAAAAACGTACTTACATTATCTATGTACCATACAATCTACTGATGATCTATAAAAGACATATGGCCTACTCTATGGTAAGCGGGCATCGCTGTGCATTTGTTAGTAACACCATAGATGCTACTAAGACGTTGACCTGATGAATGATTGAATACCATCGATATTAATGATACATCGGGATCCAGGGACCTCTTGTAATAGGGACTATTCGCAGAAGGGTGCAGGTTGCATTCGGGTTTCGAGCAGGAGAGAAATCCTGGTTCAAGGATTTATGGAATTCCTAAGAAACGTATGTATGTGCATATGTATTTTTTTTAAATACCTTAGCTATCTTTCGCGTTAGGTCAATAGATCAAGGGTTCTTAAAACAAATTTAGTATATACAGGTATCTACTTGGACCTCTAGAGTTAATTAAATTTTAACCAAATGTATGTAATACGTCAAGACTTCAAGAGGCCCCAGTGGTTAATAAAACTTGGTTAAAGAGAGAGGATAGCAATAAATAAGGTTTATATTTTATAATCAAATATTCGTATCATGTACCTACTAGTGCAAATGAGGAAATTTAATAGGAATCATCAATTTTAATTGAACTGTGTAATGAAGTAGTTGTATTTGCATTGGTTAATAGGATTTTTTTAAATTATAAAGACTTGAAGTTCCATTTAAATAAGCAGGCATACAATATTTAACTATTATATTTAAATTAAACAATATGATAGGTATGTATTAGTTATTTATACTATTTATTATTATAAGGGTGAAATTCGAAAACCTGACTACTAGAAGCATTTTCAAAATAATAATAAATATAGGTGTATACCTATTGCTGTTCCTCGAAGATAAAAGATAAGTTTTTACCAAATTCAATTATAGAACTTGTTAATAAATAGTATTTAATTAATAAATTCATCGAAATTTAATTTAAGATTTTGTCGAATTAAAAAGATCCATTTCAAGACTGCAAGCTAAGGATTAAAATAAAAATAAAGTGGACATGTTTTTCGCGACCGTACCGACCGCCTATCGCTATGAGTAAGTTATGGCCGCTGTAGGGTGAGTTACACCCTGCTTAGGTCACGTGGCTCGAGGGAGATGGATCTATATAAATAATAATAGGCGCGACAAAGACGGATGATCGTGGGGCGGTAAGTTATCTTCGTTTCATTCAACCCACACTTGCAAAGCTCGAACGTCCGTATAGATCAATAAAACTACTTTATCTCTTTTTGGCACATCCCTATCCCGTCGGCGACTTCCTAGAACGGTACCGGTTGTGTCAAGCTTTCTCCTTTAAAAAAGGAATTTGTAAACTTAAAGAAACTTGTCACAATAGTTTTAAAAATCGAACAAAGGTGCACGAAAAAATGCCGTAAAATTTGTAAACAAAAGATTGACACTTAAATTTACAATGCAATCGCGTTTCAAACGGGCATTGTTCATTTGTTCTAATTTCAAAAAACGAATATTTTAACGGTTTATTTGTGCAAGGACAAAGGTAAACAAAAAATAATTAGGTATGGTAATAGAATAGAAAATTATGAGAGGTAAGAAGCCACAGGTACGGCCACACTGTAAACTAGTTCACAGACAAGCCTCACTACAACTGGTAGTTAGCACGAAAATAATTGAAGTTGTTAATTCCGTTGCAAGCTGTAATTTCAGTGTGAAGTGCTGTTGCCTACATGATTTAAGCGGCCTCTGTGAACCTAGCACAGGTTTGTTACTCTGTTATAAATAGGTACATAACTTAACTTAACTTACAATAAAGTTACTTCATTTTCTGTGAGTTAAAATTTATGTAAAAAATAAACTCTCTTTCATATTCATATATCATTATTTTATAAATTTTTAATGATATTCAAATTTTGTTTCTATAATTTACATGACAAACATTAAACGTTACTTATATTACAAAAATATTTTTTTTTTTTTACATTCAAATGTATTATTAGTCTAAATTGAATTCATCAAATAAATTTTACTCTTAATATTAGATAGTTATATTTAAAAAAGTCTTTGAAGTAAATTATTGGTCGTTTTATTTAGACCTCATGACGCAGACAAAAACGACCTAAAATACATATTGAGAGTACTCGTATAGTTAAGTACAATTAAACTTTATTCCTAGAATTAATACTTCGAATGAATGAAGCATAAAGAATGAAAATGTTACACTGTTTTATTACTTCAAACGAAGTAAGAAACACTTTCACGGATCAATGACAACAGTGAAGAATATGGACACTTTTATGAAGCTATAAGTGATTCGCCTTCTCCATCGACGACGATGCGACGATAGTACCGAATTAGCATGGAAATGTGTTTGAATTTACGTGTCTTCGAATCATTTCCCGACATGTCTCTATTGTCTGTCACAGCGCTTAATGATGAATAAAATTCATATATTCATACTTTATGTGAATTTAGTGTTTGGGTAAGAATTGTGAATAATATTATACATTCATTAAGTTATCAATGGCATTTATAGGGGTGAATACACTTGATCATTTTTAACATCGATGAATTTTAAATGAATTGATTTTCTATCTTATCGATAAAGCTATAATTTTATATCCAATCCTTGATACTATCATTTTATTTATAAATATAATTATGTAATCCTGACATTTTTATATTTACAAATACATCACAGTGATACAATGGACTAATAGTATTACGAATCTGCTGATAAATATTTAACCTAACAAAAGTGTACCCTAATCTACAAGTTTGATACAACTCTTAACGAGAGAGGGTGGAAGCGCTCGTTTTTAAGGGTTGATACTGTGGCGTAATTTGGACGATCGCCTTCCGGTATCACCTAATAAAGTAATTACTCGGGTTACACCGCCTCCGCACTCTACAATCAGTGGTAGCGTTCACAAAATAATTGTAGAGTCGGAGTCTTCGTAGAGCCCTACTTTATAGATTAGATATACGGAGTAGGTATTAGAATATTTCTTTAACAATTGAATGAAACTAAGTTTTAAAGAGTCATTATTTAAACATAATACAATAGGTTTGTTTGTATGTCTATTAAAACTG